>VZRZ01006345.1:147468-163630 GCA_013398175.1 Climacteris rufus | reverse complement strand
CACAGCCACAGGCACAGGCACAGCCCAAGCACAGCCACAGGCACAGCACAGGCACAGGGACAGCACAGGGACAGGGATGGCCACAGCCACAGGCACAGCCCAGGNCAGGCACAGGCACAGCCCAAGCACAGCCACAGGCACAGCACAGGCACAGGGACAGCACAGGGCCAGGCACAGCCACAGGCACAGCCACAGGCACAGGCACAGCCCAAGCACAGCCACAGCCACAGCCCAAGCACAGGCACATCATCCCCCGCCCGGCCGCCCCAGGACACGGCACCGCAGAGCTGCTGCTCCCAGATGCTGTCGAAGAAGTTGGGAGAAGCCCCCGAGGCACAATCCGACAGGTTGGAAGCATTGTGTTTCTCCCACACGCGCTGGTGGGGAGAAAGTTTTGAAACGTGGAAGAACGGCCAAGAAAATGAAACCCTAATGAAGCTGCAGCGTGGATTATCTAAACTGAATTAAACACATGCTTTCAGAGTTAAGGTGACCTCAACTCACTTCATCTAGGAAGTAAATTTGGTTTCTTTTTCTTTCTGTGCTTACCCATGTGTAAAGAGGCCTGGGATTTTTAAAGAAACATTATCAAGCAAAGTTTACAACTCTAGGCAGCATTGGTACGTGGTGTTTCTTTTGGGGACACTGTATCCCTACTGACCTGCTAGTGGACATCTTCATTCCAGAATAAGGAGAAGGATTTCAGTCCCTCACAATACAATAAATAAGGGACAATAAGTCCCTCTCAGTACAATAAAATTTACATAGGCTGAAGGACAATGAAGAAGTGACCAAAACAATCACCCAGCTTGCATTTTTTCTTCCAGTATGTGAAACCAGACCTTGTGTGTGCAAGGAATAGTGCAGAAGTGAATTGGAACTGTACTAACCCCCTTGATCTGAGCACAAGTGCCCACGTGTGGAATTACACTGAGTTATTTGACTCTGGATGCTGTGAGTGACCCCCTCAGGGACACACTGCTCTCTGTAAATACTCATCACTCTGCCTTTTGCCTGCTTTTGTTGCATTTTACCCCTTCCATACCCAGGGCTGAGCATCTTCTCTTCTCCTGACAATCAGTCCCAGCTTTAAGTGCTAATTCCCAAAAGAGCATCTTCCCAAAAGGCTGATTATCCATCATTTTGCTACAATCAAAATCAGTGGGAGCAGGAGGTGCTCTGCTCTTAAGCATCACTGCTCCAGCAGGCTCATGCCAGTGAAATTCAAAGGCTGCACAGGATTTTAAACTGAGAACACCACCACCACACATGTCTCTGTCTGGATACTACAACAGTACCATCACCTTCACATTACTCAGAGGTTACACCTAGGTGCACATGAATTCACTGTGTATGTGCCACTGTTCCAATTAATTCATTGCTCCATGAAGTGATCCATCAGCCTGAGGCCAGTTTTGTTGGTTCCAATGCTTCCCAAAGTTTGCCAGCTAGAGAATTTACAAATTAATTTAAAGGCCATGACATGAAACAGACAACGTTTCCCATTCCCTGTGCCTAATGCAACAGAAAACCTCACATCCAAGGGTGGTTTGATTCCCATGGAAATTCTCTGTAGGATTGTATCCAGGTTCAGTGAGTGGATAATGTGGATAAACCCAGGTAAGAGCAACCAATACTAAAGCAGTGGCACTGAATCCATTTGACACAGACTGGAGGCCAAGGAATGCCAAGATTTAAATGAACACCTGCAAGCCAGGTTTGATCTCACTGGGTAACAGCTGAAAGTGCTGAAAGCTGAAGCTGGGTGAATTCTGACCAGACAAGAGAAACCTATTTTGGGAAGCAAACAAAACTAACCACTGTAACTAATTCAAAGCTCAATTATCCATCTGTGGCAAACATTATTATGCAAGGGTTTGTGTTCTCCTAAATGCTGTTCTGTACCTCGAACCAGAATCAATTCAAGTCTCACACTTTGCATTCATCACGACTTGGAATGAAATATCTGAATGGTCCCATTTTGTTTTACAGCCTATGGATCTTTTAGAGATTTTTTCTCTTCCAGAGAGGAAGTGAGAAAATAGTCAAAACCATGATTCTTAGCCTGTACCAATTTTGATATATTTAGTCTGAATGACTATGAAGGTTTGAACAAGATGCTATTTTTCAATAGTCACAAGAGTTACACTGACCCAAATGCTGTGATGAAATTCACTATAATGGCTGCTTCAGATCTGGAACCATGGAGAACACACAAAGGCTCAAAGCAGGTCATGGAGTGGTAGGGTAAATCCAGCACATGAGATTAAGTCCAACCCACTCAGGAGAAAAAGATGAATCAAACAAAAGTTCTGCTTCCAAAACCCTGTCAGAGCAGTAGTAAGACTTACTTAGAGAAAAGCTTCTTAGACTTATCTGGCATGGGTAATTTGGAAAATCACACAGCACCTCAAATGATTTGGAAACTTTATGAGACCTGCACAATCCCACCCAGAACTCTTGGAAGGACAAATACTGGATCTGGCAGCACTTCCCCTGGCACTGTGAAAACAGTTTTGTTTCATGGTGATAAAAGATAATACTGCACTGAGAAGAGGATCTTTAGGGGCCTTTAAGGAAGCTCTTCTGAACATAAAGCTGCAAGTTCCTGTTTTGTTCCAGCGCTGCAAGAATGCATTTTACGTCAATGGGGTTTGCATGCACATCTCTCAGCCCTGGTCCTGGTGTTCAGGACTCAGGATGAGGACTGGGAGGTTATTTCACAAGTGAAGGCCAAGGTGAGGGGCTGCCTGCTGAGCTGTTCATGGCATGACAGGGTCACACAGCTCAGCCTGGACACCACAGAGCTGCCAAGCCCTACAGAAGGACCAGACCCACAGGAGCCCTCCCTCCAAGGATGCTCCAACTCAGGACATGCCTGTGTCAGCTTCTTCAGTGTCCACTCAGGCAGCACCTTCACCAAAGTGTCCTTCAGGGCTCCACTGTGCTCCACTGTAACACAAGCACTCTCATACATATTGCATCTCCCAGCTCAGAGGAAATGAGGCACTGTCCGAGTAATTAAAGCCCGGGGCTGATGACAGATCCGTGGGAGACCGAGCAGGGCCTGAATGTCCAAGCCTGCAGAGCATCAGGTGGGGTTGGGATCAACTCTCCATCCAGCCAGAGCAATCCTACCCTCCCTGTAAGCCACACCAGCAATGCAAAACAAAAGGAAGCCTTTAAAAGTCTGTCTGCAAAATGGCAGGGAACAATGAGCACCTGGATGTGAAAACACGAAAGGTTTCTCATTTCCCCAATAATTCTTTGTCCACTTTTAATATGATCTGTTTGGAAAACTTAAAGCCAGTGGGACAGCTATTCCCCAACATCTCTGCTTTTCAGCTGAGTTCAGAACAGAACCAGGGGGACACACTTTCATTGTATTTCCAGCCTTGTCTTGAAAAAGACATCAGAATGTCAAGAAACCGTGTCCTGAGGCAAAACTCAGTGCTACAACCTCAAGATCTGCAAGTAGGATTAGCATTAGTGGGAAACTGGGTGATAATTAGTATTTTGCACGTTTAATTTTTTTTTTTTTTTGCTCATACCTCAGCTGCTTTTCTCCTATTCACCCTCTTTAGGAATGAGTGGATGGACTCCTGACTGCACAGCATGGGACAGGGCGAGTTCTTTGGAATATGTGGCCCTGTTTGATAACTCCTGCTCAGCTCATGGAGCACCATTCCAGCCTCCAGAGATTGCTACTCCTTAAACCCCACAGGATTCTCAGCCTGTTAAGCAACAAGAAGCACTTGTTGGAAAAATGGGCTCCTAGACAGGTACCAGACCAAGCAAAACTCTTTCTGAGCTGACAGATTTTCAGAGTGGATACAGTGGCTGCTGAGAGTCCGTGGATTCCTACAGTAGTGGGGGCTGGAGGAGGCAGGGAATCATGTGCTCCCAGGCATGGGGAGGAAGAGGGGGAGGAGGAGAACAAGGAGAGAGAGAGAACAAAGTGTCAACATCTTAACTGGGACACACAAAGAGCCAGTTCTTAGTAAGAACTTAATCCAGGATTAACAAGAGGTCAGCTACCTCTGCAAGGAGACTGCACTGAAAGGAGCTAATTAGCTCTCCTTAATTGCACAAAAGGAACCACACAGAATTAAAGACATTCACAAGCAGCAGGTCCCACCTCACCTAGGAAACACCGCCCTACCTGCTGTCCCCAACAGCACGCTCAAACAATGAGCACGTGGAGAGCCAAAAGCAGGAGAGGTGCAGTGATGGATGGGAGCAAAAAGGCTGTGGGCAGGTTCAGCATCAACAAGGGTTGGAGTGAGAGCTGGAGCCTCCACCAGCCAGGACAAGCATTTGTAGCATGGCCAGTATGTGTCTAGACAGTTTTTTCATCAAGCACTGCCGTCACTTGTGGAACTGCCCCAAAATCCCTGAGGTACCCACAGCTATCACTTTCACAGACAGTGTTTTCCAGGAGGATGTTTAATGCAGTTCTGGCCTTCTTTAATTCAATGTGATCTCTGAAAATGAGGAGGAAGGGCAGCACAAGGGGAACCAGGTTTGCCCTGTGGGTTGAGGCCAACAGAATCCCATCCCAACGTGGAGGGGCATTGCAGGACAAATGGCAGGATAAAGGTCAGGATAAATGCAGAGCACACAGCATCACAGACAGATCAGAGATCCCACCTGGAAACCATCAGTTTGGAATGATGCAGTGGGAAAGGCTGGCTGAGCTGACCACCCACAAATTCCCTGCCTTGAATTTCTAATAACGTTACAAAGACACTCACACATCTGAAGTCCCCTGTCAACTTCTGCTTGGTATTAAATCCATCTCTTTTTTTCCTGTGCAACCACTCCATGTTCTGTTCTACTGCACTGATGCATATTTTCTCCCAGAAGCCCTGGCTCTGCACTGACAGATAATGCATCCAGCAGTCAGTGCACTTGAAAATGAAGATTAACAGCACATCAATAACGCTAGCAGATGTCTCTGAGATCAAGCACTAATAAAAGTACCTCCTGCATTCATTTGGGTTACAGCACCGTGCTGAGGGCTGGGCAGTGCAGGCAGGCATGGGTCTGAGTGCATCCCAGCAGCATCAGCACCCAGTTTGAGAGGGTGAATGGGAAAGCAAAGCAGGTTTACTGGGAGAGGCTATCCTACACACAAAGAAAAGTAACAACAGAAACAGACACCACGCTAATTGTGGTCATTGTGGAATCATTTCTGTACTGCCTCCATTATCTATTTATCCTTCTTTTCTTCCCCCAGGACAGAGTTAAATGTCATGCCACTGTACTTTCAGTGACACTGCAGGGGTAGCCACCAGGGGACAAGCGGCAGCAAAATTTCACCTCAAACCCAACACAAATTCCCTTCTTTGGATGCCACTTGGAATACGAGACAGCCACCACCCCTCTGCCCCCAGCAACTGAGCAGCAACTGAGCAGCAACTACCCTCCCTTTGCTGCTCCTCTGCAAGCTCAGCACAAAGGGAGAGCTCCCTGACATCTGGCTGAAGCTTCAATAGCTGCATTGGAGAGAGCAGCAACTGAGCTGTGCCAGGGGCTGGGCTGCAGAGGCCTCCTGGTACAGACAGCCCCACTCCTTCCATCCACCGCCCCTCTGCTCCTCTTGCATGCTGCACTGAGCTGCAATAGCTCACATCTGAGACGAGATTTAGAGGGAGAAGTGCCCCCAAAGGGTCCAATCTCTTTCTTCAGCACTGGCTGGTGCAGCGTGTGCTTCTGCACTGTGTGATTCTGTTATAGCTCCTCAAGCCTCTCCGTTCCTCCAAACCGTCCCAGTCTGTTTATCCCAACCAAAACCAGCCTCCCAGAGCCTTCTCCCAAAGCACTGCCCCAGATTCGCCCTGAGCCACCTCTGATTTCCAATCCCAGTCCACATTCACACACACTGGATTCATCCCCCTTCCACCGACTTCCTTAACTTCGCTTGATGCTTTTTTTCAGATGCTGTTGGGCTCACACAGAAACTCACCAAAAGCACTGCAGAGCTGCTCAGTGCAGCCCCTGCTCCCATAAAGACAGAAAGTTACCAAAAGTCTTGCTCAGCTTCTCCCCCCACACCCCATCCCTCCCACCCCGACTGAGATGCGCCCCTCCGACTGCATCTCCATCCTCGTTCCTGCGGAGCCGCCGGAGCTGCCGAGGCACAACCCAACCCAAAGGAACCTGCGCGCTCAGGAAGGAGTCCCCGCCTGCCTGGCAGCTGCAAAATGAGGAGCGAAGGGTTCCATCGCCACCTGTTCCCGCACGGCCCTTCCCGGGGGGCAGCCGCGGCTCTTCCCCGCTCCCCTGCGGGCCGCACCCCGCAGCCGCCAGCGCTCCTGCCGGGGGGGAGCTCCTGGAAGCGCTCGGGCACCTCGCTGCTCCGAGGCATGGTGCGCTCGCCAAAGGAGTTGACAAAACGATTCCCCGCTCTGATAAGGGCCTGGCATGGCCGGAACAAAGCCGCCTTTGCAAAGCGCTGCCCGGCGCTGGCATCCGAGCTGCCCGCTGCCCACTGCGAAGAAAAGCTCCCAGTGTCTCTTTAAGAATGTCCCGGAGCCCACATCACCCGGTTAACCCTGGCTGCTCCTCGCTCCATCACCCAGGAGAAATTGCAGGCTTTCTTCTCTTCTCCTGCTCTTACCCATCTGTCCTACTGCTCTGCTACAGCTCCTCTGCACAGCCCTGGCATCCCAAACATTTCTGCGGGGTTTTATGAAACATCCCTGTCCTCCCTGCCGTACAAACCACCAGGGAGCACTTCTGTGACGACAAAGGAGTAGCGCAGCCAGCGTGGACATAAACATCCCAATTACCTCGAAATTCCACTTCCTTGCTCCCACAGAGCTCTCTCACTGCTCTGACTCTTCATCCTGAGGGGCTGCACACCCTCCTAAACCTTATCAGACCCCCCAAACCAGCGGCTTCGTGATGTAAGCAACAGCAGAAATATTTGCCTTCAACACTTGAGCATTTCCAAACAGAAGCTCCGGGAAAGGGCATCTTCAGCACAGGGGTTATACAATGCAGAAGGTAACAAGGTGACTCATCTTGAAAGTGTATATAAACACACTTAAAAAACCTGTCTTGGGAAAAGTAAACAGAGACTGTGCTTGATTCCCCTCCGGGAAAAGCAGGAACGCTGCCACAGTCCTTGGGATTTTACCTATTCCAGACAGGTATGAAAGAGAAAGCAAAGCCATGTCCAGCCATTCAAAGAATTGAGAAAGCAAGAAAGCAGCACAGCTGGACAAGGGAAAAGCACAAAGCAAATGAAAAATATTCCTGCAACATGATAGAGGAGCAGGGAAGATTGATGTGGCTCAGAGCTGCATGGTCTGATCAATCACTCCTCATGGAATGATGAAATATTTGCTCTGTATGCTCAGTTAATCCCAACCAGGAACACGGTACAAGGGTGGCAAACAAGCAGAAAGATTTTTCTTACGGAGCAATGAGTTCAAAGGAAAGCAACAAAAACATCACGGTACTCATGAGGCTCGTTTATGAAAACAAACTTGAAGGGTAAACAAAGTGGAGTGGTCAACAAATATTTGAAGAATGTAAATATTGAGGAGAAAAAGAAGCTGTATTAAAAGGTTTGGGATGTTTTTGAACAACGAGCAATGTGATTATATTAAGTTGGGGGTAAAAAAATGAGGCTGAAGTCAAATCCTCACAGCCAGGAGCAGGAGAGAAGTGGAAAAAACTCATTCACTTGTCATGTTTATAAACAGCAATAGGTGACTGTTAATAAAGACAAAACAGAATCACAGAACCACAGAATATCCTGAGTTGGACGGGACCCACAAGGATTATTGAAGTCCAGCTCCTGGCCCTGCACAGGAACATCCCACTGCCAGGAGCATGGATCAATGCCTCAATATTATCACATTTTTTCACTCTCCAGTTCTGCTTTCTATCATTTTTGTTTTCTTAAAGAGGCAGCAGCCCAGTTTGCAGCCATGCAGGACTCTAAAGGTTTGCATTTCATTTGTGTTACAGTTGTTGGAGTGTTATAATTTAAAGGATTGTTTTGACTTGCTGTATTTTTGTTCCCAAAACTTCCAAGGCACACACATCCATGTGATTTTGAGCTCCATGTGGGAAATCTTGCAAAGTGACATCTAAATCATCCCAAGTTCTTAATCTGGGCTGTGATCCTTGAAAGAACAGATGTCCTGAAGATAATTATGGTATCTCCCAATATGAGCAAGGCACAGGTTGTTTTGGGACAATTGTAAGGATTCAGCTTGTGGCTTTGGGCAAGTCTCCTGTGAGAAGTGCAGGGGACAGGGATGGGTGGTTTGCATTTCTGAGCCTGGCTCTTGCATCAGTTTCCTCTCTTCAGAGAACAGTTTTAAGCTAAAACAATTTTTTGCTCTCCTAAGTCAAGCCTCCAGTAGGGAAGTTTTTTAATACACAGCTATTAATAAACACTTTAAAAGGAAAAACAGCTTTAATCTCCCTGTGCCTCATCTGCAAACCATAGCTAATTCCACTTCCCGTCTTCTACCCTTTGTCCATCTTCACTGTTTAGAATGGAAGCTCTTCAAGACTCAAACTGCCTCTGGAGGTGGGAATAAAAATCTCCTAACACAGCAAGTGCCTGTTTTTAAGAGCCTCTCTCACTGTAAAACAACACAATTTCAGAAAGAGTTCTATTTCCCAGATCAGTTGTGCTATCAGCTCTCTTTAAAACAGAAACTTGGAAGAATCCGTGGGGAACCTATTCTTCCTGCTGGAAAAATAATAAAGCAGGTATTTGAAGCAATGATGTAGTTTTAGTGCCCTGGAGCAGGCACTGAATATTGCTCAGGTTCTCTGAGCTCTGGCCTCCAGACACATCTTTCTTTCATGGCCTACAGCTAAGCAAGGGTTTGCCTCCCAAACCTCATTCCTGAAATGTGCAGCAGCTTGAAGGGCACCACAGGAGCACAACACTTCTCTGATAGCTGACAGCTCTGAAAAAACCCAAATTCCAGCTTTGAGGGCTGCACAGCCACAAGCCAATCTCCTCATGAGCACAGGGCATGTCTTTCACGTCTCTGGAGTTGCTTTATTTCTGTTCCTGTGGGGTCAGAAATACACCAAAATTCCAGCTCGGACTCTCCAGCAGCTTTCTAAAACTCCTCTGTCTCCAGTGCAGACCTTTTAATTCACAGCACTTCAGTGTCCTCCCTGCACCAGGGCTGAGAGCTGGCAAATGATGTCCCTGCATTCCTCCTGGCCATCTCCTCCCCCTGTCATTGAAACACTGCCTTATTTGCTCAGGATTTCATTAAGGGGATGACTCTAATTAGACAGAGCTGTTCTTATACTAAAGATAAACAAGTGTTCCCCCTCCAGCTAATCTGTACTGATTTTATGTGCATATCTGGGTATTTCTTCTGTCACCAAATCTTTGCCACTCCTGAACACACACCTCAAAACAAACCTCCTTTTTTTTCTCCCCAAGTCTTTTTCATTTCACTCATTTTCCCCTCCATTTGTCTCCTTCCAGTTCCAAGGCCTGAAATTAGGTGTGGTCCAAGCCACATTCTTCCAAACCTGGTACTCCAAGTGGTTTGAAAATGATTCAAAATATAGACCTCAAATATATATATCTCAAAAAAAAAATCCACAAATTCCTCCTTCTCTGCTCATTTTCCACATGTATGGAGTGGCTGTGACATTGTCAAAGGAGAGTGGCAGCGTTTTGCATCTTTTTTTAGTTGGAAAAAAGCAGAGCATCTGTCCCCAGGTCACTTGGCTGTGACCACAGAGAGCATTCTGTCCTGGAAAAATGGCTACAGGGGAATAAACCGCTGGAAAATGCAAAGTATAATCAACAGCACAGACCTAAATCTGGCCAAAAGGAAAAATTTCAGAAAGGAGAAGCTCAGAGAATGTTCCAGCGTCTTGTATTCATCACATGGCTCTGCAAGGGCACCCTGAAGGTACAGAAGGAAAATGAATTCTGTGCAGCATTTTGGTTTGGTGCCTCCATTTCTTGGGCCTGGATATTCTATCCTTGGATGTATTATTGCTGTTATATCACAATTCATATAATTTACTTCAGCCAGGCTCAAAATCCTGAAATTAGTAGTTACTAGACATAATAAGCATCAATTAAAATAATAATGGCATTAAGATGTGCTTTCTAACCAGGCCTGAACTCAGAGGCATTCAGGGGAAGGTTTAAGCAAAAACACAGCAGCTGCTCCATCAACCAAAGGAATACCATGAACTAGTTTAGAATAGAGAGGAAAGAAATCTGGTTCCCAGGGGAAATCTCAGCTGGAAAAAGCAGAAATCTTGACCAGGACCCAGTGATTCTGGCAGTGTTACAAAAGTTTTCATGGCAATATTTGGGTTCTTTTTTTCAGGCCTTGCCCCTGCCCACTTGCTGAGCAGAAATCAAGCAGAAATTTCAACAATGTGAGTGCTTCTGTTCAGTCCAACACAACCATCAACACACACAGGGTGAATCACCCCCTTAGAAAAGGTGGAAAACTCTCCAACATCCCACTTGCAGCACTTGTCCCATGTAAACATCTCCTCCAGGGAGAGGGAGAAGGAAGAAACAACTGGTTTGCCTCATTCTGAAGGCAGGGAAGGTGGGGCAGAGACAACATCAGGATAGAAGTGGTCAGTGAGAGATCCAGGCACATCCAGGGCCTCTGTGACTCCAGCTCCCCCAGCCAGGACCTGCCTTCTCTTTGGAAGGGACCAGGCAGTCAAACAGCAGTCTCAGCTCCACATTTTACCTCTTCTAGACTGAATTTTCCCCTTTTCACGCTTTTTTACTCCTTCTGGAGATGCCTCACTGCTGCCTCATTCAGCACAACGCAAGGCCCTGAGCGAGCAGCTGGCTGCAGAATTCCAGAGCAATCCCAAGCAGTTTGCCCTTCACTTGACATTTGTGAGGCTGCTGAAGGGCCAGAGAGACAGAGCAAGGTGATTCTGCAGTCTGATAAGGAGGAAAGGCAATTTCACAGCAGAACAAATGAGGAGGATTCAATTAGCCAAAAGGATCTGCAGCCCAAGGAGAGATCTGAGGGAGAGATTCTGGGTGTTGGCAGCAAACTCTGCTAAGTGCAGCATCTTCATGGCCTAAGTCAAAGAACTCCCCTGTCTGCTTGCCCTCAGAGAGGTTTCAGTGTGCACAAAAAAATTAGAGAATAAAATGATAGATGTTTATCCAAATTTAAATCAAAAATTGATGCCAGAAGTCAACCACATAATAAACAAAAATATTAAAGGGATGCTTTTGCCAGTCTATTATCACAGAGAGCTACGGCAAACCAAATCTCCCATCAAGGGCTTCAAAATGACTTGGTTTTTCTTCAAATAGCCTCCTTCCACTGCAATTTCATACTTTGCTTTTACTAAAATAGCACAACTTGAGTTGTACTTGCCAGCCTGTTGCCACTGCAGGTATTAATCCAGCGTGGCACTGTGCAGCCCAGGACAAAAACTGCTGATGAGCTGATCCTGGTTCTATTTCTGGCTCACTTGGTGCCCACGGACACAGTCTGGCCAAGGGAATTGCGTGCAAGATTTTTGCTTGACATTAGTGCACTTGGATTAGGCTTCCTAAGGCTTCCCACTATGGGAAAGGGCAGATAAATGAGCACAAAGGGCAGATAAATGAGCACAAAGGGCAGATAAATGAGCACAAAACCTGCTAATAACCCCTTAGTAACTCTGTACTACAGAACCATCTGCAGAACAAATCTACCAACACTGCTCAAAGTTGTTCTTCCAGTCACATCTTGTTGTGGAGAAAGGATAAAAACGGTACTTTATGGACAGCCCAAATGTTCAGGATGTGTGGAGAGTTCAGAATGTTCTGGATGCAGGGGAAGAGGAGCGACCTCTCAATGAGGTTTGCTCTTCCCACCGCACCGACAGCAAATGGGAACATTCTGATTCCTCAGGTCCATTTGCAGAATTCATAAAGGAGTCAAGGCCTCTTCTTTCCAAAACACCAGAGCCATATTTATATGTATGTGGGTCATCTCTGATGGTTTTTAGACGAGGATTATCAGCACCCATTTCTTCCCTCGGAATGAAAAGCACAAAGAAAGATGCAGACGCAGAAGAATCAATGAAGACAGAAAAGAGTGAAATGCAGCATTTTAACCTGTAATGTCAAGGTCGAACAGCACAACAGGCACAACAGCACAATTATGTAACTGCAACAGAACTGTTTTGCTAGGCTCCTCCAAAAACTGAGGGAGAATTGATTCGGAAATCCAATTTCATTGGGGATCGTTTGCAATGCAACAGAATGAAGTTCATCGTCACTGCACGCAGTTCTTTAAGGCTCTGCAGCTTCGGTATGAAATTGGAAGTGATTTAAACAGCTTCATCATTTCCCTGGGTAATCAAGGAGGCACGAATCCCAAACACCCACGTTTGGCACCTCTGAGTGTCACAGCAGGACTCGTTGTGTGGAAGTGAGGACAGAACCATCCCTCCCGTCCCTTTCTCACCAACCTGTTATGTTACATCTCAAAGGAGTCAAAAGAGAAGGCTGGAAGAGCAGAGCTGGGTAGGACGAGTGTGACAGCTCATGAACCCCCTCCCTCCCCTCTGCCATGCCCTGAGACCTCCACAGCCAGGGCCAGGGCCAGGGCAGGGTGGTCAGCCTGGTCTGGGTGCAGAGAGCCCCTGAAGTCACAGCCTCACAGAATGCAGAACTGAAACTGCCTGAAGTCAATCTTCACTTGCTCCCTGACATCAAACAAATTCTAATTTTAGCTCTGCTGTTCTGTAACCCTACCTTAGTTCCCATCCCACCCCCACAACTACATAATAGATCCTTCCCTCAGATAAGTAGGGTGTTGGAACATTGAGACTTTTTTTTCTCACCCACAGGCACTAGCAGAAAAATGAATTACAGATTTATTTTTAGTAGAGCCTTTGGCCCTTATTTTCTCTGTAGGTTCCAGATAGCAGGTTCTGCAGCTCAGAAATATTCCAATCAACACATCAGCACAAGCAATGCAGAAGGAACCACAAAAGAAGGAAAATCAGATGAGCAGAGTATTCAGTATCCCATTTATGGGACATCAGGTTCAGCCACCAGCTTGTTTTTGTCCCAGCAATGCTCTTCTGGCATTAGATTCTCATTTTTCATAGAAGATCTAAATTCGTTTCCATCTATGCTGGATCATGAGCTCCCCAAAACTCCTAACAAGGAAGAACAAGCCTGAGATTGGAGGGGAGGGAAAGCCTGCCTGCCCTGCTGTAGATTTTGGCTTTCTGAGATGTAAAGCTCAAGGCCTGGCTTATTACAGTCCCCAAGGAGCTGTGAGATAACAGTGATGTCAGCCTGGAGGCAAAAGCTCTCTCTCACAATACCATGTCACAACACAAACGGCAGTGGCATTAAAGCATTACCCAGCAACACAAAAATCACTGATTAAACCACGACACCAGAGCCTGATGAGGCAAATTGATGTTGGCACCTGTCCTAGCAGCCTCCTAGGGGGCTGCAGCACCAGTCCTGACACCAGCACACTGTGCTGGAACAGAGTGAGGGTACATCAGGTCCTTGCATCATGCCCCAGTCACATCCTGATGTCACACAGCCACGATGGCTGTCCCTCAGGACTGGGCTGTCCCTCATGGCTGGGCTGTCCCTCAGGGCTGTGCTGTCCCTCAGGACTGGGCTGTCCCTCAGGGCTGTGCTGTCCCTCAGGTCCGGGCTGTCCCTCAGGGCCATAATGTCCCTCAGGGCTGTGCTGTCCCTCAGGGCTGTGCTGTCCCTCAGGGCTGGGCTGTCCCTCAGGACTGGGCTGTCCCTCAGTACCGGGCTGTCCCTCATGGCCGTGCTGTCCCTCATGGCCGAGCTGTCCCTCAGTGCTGTGCTGTCCCTCAGTACCGGGCTGTCCCTCATGGCCGAGCTGTCCCTCATGGCCGGGCTGTGCTGCAGAGCCCCATGGCCACCTCCCGGCTCCCGGCAGGCCGGGCTCTGCGGGCAGCTGGAGATGAGATCATTTTGGGCAGAATGAGGTGGCTGCTGCACAAGCTGTGACGTCGTGTGAGGGAGCAGCATGGCCGGGGCCATGGCCAGAGCTGGCCAGGCTTCCCTGGGGAGACACGCTGGGGTACTTGGTGCGCTCTGACGGCACGGAACGGACGTGGGGCCTAAAAACAGCAAAGAGCAAGTCCTGTTCCTGAGCACCAGGGTGGGCTGCTCCTGCTGGCAGCATTCTGTCCCTCCCTGCTACAGACAGAAATCGTGTGTCTGTCTGAGCACAGCTCCGTGAGGAAATCTGCGTTAACCCCAGCAGTGCCACCCACCCCTCCTGCACTGAGGACCAAAGGATCTCTTTGCATCCCATGCATTAAATGTTTTTCCTTTAGACAAATATTAACCCTGTAAAGCTGTTTCACATCAAGGCTGTCCAACCCACATTAAATACCTCAAGCAAGTTCAGAGAATTCTGCATTCTGTACTTAAATCTGTGCTGCTCTAGAACCATGCCATCAATCCAGCAGGGACCAACATATATTTGGGCAAAACAGGACCTGAAATAGCATCCCCAGCTCACCCTTCTGTGCCTGCGTATTGCAGCACAACCAAATAAACAAAACTGCCTGTAAATATCCTAGGGGGGAACAGAGCAACAGCTGCGAAAATCCAAAATGCTGTGTAATTAAATAAGGGAAGCAATCAGAATCTTTGACTTTGGGATTCAGGGGGAGATAAAGGGGGATGCTGAGGAGGCAGGGCTTGGGTAGCACTTTCCAAATGTTCCCAGGGGAGCCAAGGGAACCGATCGGGACCTTTAATGCATCCCAGCAGGACAGAGGGACCCAGAGCTGCCCAGCGCCCCCGGGGCCCTGCCTGGAGCCCGGGGAAGGGAGAGGGAAGAGCGTCACCTACTGAAGGCCGGCCCTCCCTCCAGCACACGGCTAATCTGCTTATGTCCCCATCCTGCATCCTCCAGCCCGCCCGCTCGGCGCCCAGCCTCGCCAAATGGCCAGGCTGCCTTCCCGGGAACTGCCACAAACGCCGTGGTAGAGCTGGGTACAAAATCCCCCCGATTCCATGATTAGCACATCTGCTGGGATTGTGGAGAGGTGGGCAAAGGGATGCAGTGGGGGCCACGGCACTGCAGATGCACACAAGGCCAGCGTTTAGAGCACATGCTTTGCTCTCCTGCTAGTACGCTGAGCCATTATGCAACTCCTCAGCCCGGCCGCACAGCACGGAAAGCAGCACATCGCTGCGAGAGGGTTTTGCATTTTTTTTTGTTGTTAAAAAACGGTGTCATCTTTTCAAATGCTAATAGTTCTATCATTTGGACAGTCTATGTATGACATAGCCATGTACACACAGGGAAAATTCAAAGGCTCTCAGCGTAATTAAATAAAAGACAGAATTAAAGAAATTAGAAAAAGAGATGACCTATTGAGTCATCCCTGGCTCTGGTCTGTCCCCTGAGGCCCTGAAAGATGCTTCCTAGTGCTACACTGTAGTGCTTTTATTTTTTACCCAGAAAAAAAGTAAAAATAAAAAGAGCAACAATAAGTAAAATAACAAATGAAAAATAACTTCACTGTTTTCTCACACTTTACAGGCAAGGATCTCAAAGCACTGCATTCATCCTGATGCAAACCAGCACACTTGAGAGGGGGGCTGTTATTTCTATGATTACTTCCTTTTTCACTACAGGAGAAAAAAAAAGATTAAGAAAGAGAAACAGGCCTTCCCATTGCTCCTGTCATCCACTTCAACCCAAATTACAAAGTCACATTCCACTATTAACTGTGGAACCGTTCCCATCTGATAAAGTTCTCATTAAATCAATTTCATCATCATCATTCAAGGACTATTTATTCCAACTAAGAGCTTTTGACATATTGGAGATTTAAAACAGTTTTGATATACTCAAGATTCTATATAAGTTTTTGGAGGTCAAGTTTATATCATATATATATATATAATATAAATAATTGTATCCATGTCTATTATATATCTATATCTTTACCTACCAAATAATTGCATCCATGCCTATTATATATGTATGTCTTTACCTACCCCTGTAAAAGACAAACTTGACCAACACAAATATTTACATGCAAACATTTCAGATACACGCACACAGCTCCGTTAATTGCCTTTCACCCACACAATGTTTCCTTTCACTGCCCACTTCGCCACACCTGGAGAGTTTTCCCCCAA
>VZRZ01006345.1:117049-131252 GCA_013398175.1 Climacteris rufus | reverse complement strand
CCCCTCATCAGGCTCCCCAATAACCCCCTCATCAGGCTCCCCAATAAACCCTTCCCCATCCTTGAAGCCCCCAGCTCTGGCTGGGAGAGGCTGAAAGCTGTTGGTCTCTGGGAGACTCTGCTGGTTACCTTTATAGCAGAACTGCAGTTTCAGTGCTGCAACAGAAGCCCACAATGGCCTTGTCTGTCTTTGCTGGTCTTGCCCCTCATTTGGCCAACAATTGGGCCATTTTCAGACAAGCTCAAGAGGCTTAGTGGCCACACATCCCCTCTCGGAATGGGCTCCTTCTCCCACCCCGTACCCAAGGGAAGGAGGTGTGAGCAGAACAAATCTGAATTAGTCTCCTCAACAACCAGCCCTGCTCTCCACAGCCAGCTGGCATCTCACAGCAACAACTGCTTGGAAAACAAGCCCTGAGTGGGGTGTGTGAGCAGGAGAACAAAGCTGAAGTGTGAAATGTTCTGTGCCACAGGCACTGCTTCACTGCAGGGCTCCCTGGTAGAGGTGTGAGCAAAACCTGGGCTCTTCCAAGCAGGTTGGTGACACCAGGGAAATACCTTTGGGTCACTCACACCGAGCTACAGGTCCCTGAAATCATCCCAGCCTCTTCTCTGCCACTTCTCCATCATAACATCCTGAGGATCACAGCATTCCCAGGGACTCAGAGCTGATGGGGTGACCATGAATGAAAGCCTGAAAGTGAAGTGCAGGCACAGAGCTGAAATTTCAGCTCCTGGGAACAGGAAGGGAGGGTAAGGAGTCTGCCCAGCGCCTCAGAGAAGGGAAAAGAGGGACATTAAAACACCTCCTCAGCTCCTCCTCGTGTTGCTGAGCATCACCAGTGAGGTGTGTGAGGCCTCCCCTGCACTCAGTGACAGCCAAAGCACATCAGGGCTCATCCAATCTCAGCCCAGCAGAGACAGAACTCTCAATGAAAGGAAAAAAAAACCAGCATTGGCATCTGAGGAACAGAGGTGGTGTTTTCATTCACAGTAACTCTGACAGTGGCCAAGCAGAAAAGAGCTGAGCTTAAGCTGCTCTTGTCAGCCAGGAGATGAGGGGCAAAAAGCACACAAGCTCTGAATCTAAGTATGAGCCATCTTTTTAAAAAGATGGCTTGCATCATTCTGGTTAAACTCTTCATTTAATACTAAGCCAAACTGACTCAGAGTTTGGAGCTACATCCAAATCCAAACTCACGCTGAAGTTACTGCAAGAGCAGCAGGGTTGTGCTCAGGGACCCTCTGGGAGCTCAGCAGCCTCCAAGCCTTGTCCAGAACAAGGTGTTCAGCACCTCCTTTAAAAACCTCCCTGCAGATGATCCATCTGTGAGGGATAAAAGCTGCTCAGGGGTTTGAGTGGCACTGGGACCCTTCCCACCAAGGATCTTTGCAGGGAAAGGGGCTCAGGGTGCTGGGAGCGACTTCTTTGTGCCCAGGGGAAGGGACACAGGCAGGAAGATGCAGCACAAGCAAGCCCTAGGGACACAAAGAATATGGAATTTCTCCATTTTCAAACTTTGACCTCTTTTCTGCTCTTTACACAACTTCTGGGAAAATTCAAGCAGCCAACAGAATTTCTTCAACTTGTCACAAGCTGTTCCCTATTTCCTTGAAGGCTTTCCTGTGAATTTTGGTCCTTTACTTGAGAAATCTGTATGAGATTGCTCAGAGGAAAAGCGAGCCCTGCAGCCCTGGAAGTGCAGAATTACTGCCCAGATTAAGGAACTAAGCTGAGATGTAGGACATCTCAAACACAGATATCATAAAATTAACTGCACTTCCCCATTTCCTCCATGAGATATGACCTCTGTGTAAATAATCTGGATTTACAGCAGTGGAAACATAAATAATTCTGATTTACATTTGAATTTTTGTGTAAGAAGTTTTTTTCTTATCTCTTGCAAACTGCCACTCACTTCCCTCTCCTCCATTTCCCCTTAACCTATTGCTTTCCTGCCTTGTGCTTTCCATGCTCTCCTTTCTTCAATAATTTGGTTTCTCCTTAGGCTGAGCATGAGTCTAAAAATTGATTTTTCCTCTGGTTCAGTAGCTTAACTTTGAATTAAAACACACTTTTCTTCCTTAAACCTGATGGGTGCCTCGGTGCCATGGCAAAGAACAAGTCCTTGGATCAAGCAGGATCACCTTCATGAGCTTGCAGTTAATTTGGTGAAAATTCAAGGTAATTCATTAATTTCCTTGCCTCCTTTCAGTGATTATGGAGTCTCTCATGTGAACACATCTCATCCAAATCTGTGGCTCCATCCCAACCTTACCCACCCTCTGAATTATTTTAAATCAAGCACAATTATTTGGACCCCCTGACTCAGCTCTGCCTGTCACAGTTGTGGTGTTTCAGCATCTGAGCAACTCAGCCTTAATTCACCACCTCTGTTTTCCTGTGAGGTAAAAAAGGAATTTTCCTTATTTCATAAATAGCAACATGAAGTGACTCACCCAAACCCACCCAGGCAATCAGCAAGCAAAGAAAACAATCTTAAGTTCACACAAAACCTGATTCTTTCTAGCACATCCCACTAAATTCTTCCTTCTAAAAATACCCCTAAAAGACATTGTTCCCCCAAGATGAAGTTTAGCTCCTCTCAGCACAAACCAGGCATGCCAGAGACAGGATAACTTACATGGATTTGCAGAGGGAAAGCTTTTTCCTCAGGGAAGAGACACAGGGATGGCAGACCTGCCTCACCACCGTGCCACAGGACGCCTCCCCAGGGTAGGGCTTCTGCACCATGGCAGCACTTCCCAGCCCTCCACCACCAGCAGCACCCACAGCTCGAGAGGAACAATTGCCAGAGGGCCCCAAATGCACCCAGAGCAGGGCAGAATTCTCAGTCTTCTCTAAAAAGCCCCAAGAGCTGGAGCACGGTCCTTGGCCACCCGTCCCTGAGCAGGGAGCACCGCCAGCAGCACCCTTTGGTGAAGATCTTGGCTGGGAGGATTTCAGCCATCCTCAGCTATGTGTTCTTCATTTTCCTCATCTCAGAAGCAACTTAGCCACTCAGCATCCCTCTGCCTTTGGCTGGGGGAGCTGCTTTCAGCACTTTGCCAGCTGTGCTGGGGCTGCTGCAGCTCGTTCCCTGCTCCCTGTTCCAAGTGCAGCCCAGGCTCTTTCTGCTCCCTCCCTCCTCAGGGGCAGCTTGCCAAGGCAAGGTGCACCTTCCAGGACACAGCACGTGGCTCCCTGCCCTCCCTTCTGCTCAGTTTTTGTCACAATTTACAGGGCTGCTGGAATTCTGGGTGTTTGGAGGGTTTTTTGTTTATTTTTGAAGAGCTGATGTACAATAGGCAAGGGATGAGAACTACCGTGGAGTTCTTCACTGAGATCCAAATCTGTGCATGGGGGACCTTTTGTTACTGGTCAAAAAAATACCACTATAAAAGCAGCCAAAAACACTCTCCTCATTTAATTTCCTGGAGTCTCAGGGGTTCAAGATGCCTCAGAAACAACTTTCAAGTGTGTTGTTGGTAACAGTAGACAGCAAGCTCTCAAAAGCTCTGTCTGGTTTCATAGTTTATATTAAAAGCGTGTTTCAGTTATTTTTTCGTTCAGTTTCACAAGCACAAACCATCAATATCTAAAGGAAGAGTGTACCACTGGAGCCTGAGGCAATTACAGCAGCAAATGAGACCAAAAACCCAGCAGAAAAGGCAATTTACTATCCCTCACATGGATCATTTTAGGATGAGTATCCTCCACAAAAACAAAAGTTAATTGTAATTAAATCCAGGCAGCAGGAACCTTGCAGGTCCCAAATTCAAAAGGTCAGTTGGCTCAGCATCGCCTTGGCTCTGCAAAAATAGGTTTGAGATCTGACTGTGCTGCTAAAACATGTCCCTTCCAGCCAGGAATTTATTGTTATCACCAACCTCAATGCTCCATTTGTTCTGCATCTGAAACAGGCAGCACTTCCAAAGGCTTCCCCAGAAATTTATTAACCAATCCTACCCCTGTTGAACCTGTGAAACTCCAGCTGCAATGGAATAGCAGCACATCACCCATCACACATCACACATCACACATCACACATCTCACAGAGGGGGCCCAGGGCTGCCCTAGGAACCCACCTGCTCTGCTGTCACATTTTATTTCCTGGCTGCAAACACTGCTCCCTGTCAGTCAATTAGAGCTGTTTTGTCAATTAGCCCAGGCTCCACAGCACCAGAGTGATGGATAATTGGAGTGAAACAGAGAGGAAAAGGTGAGCTCCAGCTCCCAAGTGCTGATTCTGAGCCAGAGCCTCTCGGGGCATTAACTGGCTCCTCAGGGTCACTCTGGAGAGAGTCAATTCCTCAGGAGAACACTCAGCTGCTGCTCAGCTCTTGCTCAACCATTGCCTTTTGGCATCCCACTGAGGGCTCTGAATCCACTCACATGGATAACTCACATTTTCTAACTGCTGCAGTCAGAAACCAAACCTTTGACCTCAGAGAGCTGCTGTGGACTGAGAAGGACCTGGAACAACAGGTCAAGCACACAGAGGGGAAGGTGCCACATCCAGCACAAAGGAAGCAGCTCCCAAGTCTCAGTGTTTGCCTTCCTGTGGGCTCAGTATTATAAATCACAATATCAGCTGAATAAAATGCAGCTTAACTGCCCTGCACAACAGAGAATCCCAGCAAGCAAAGTCCAGCTGCATCCAGGGAAACAGCCCTGCAGGAGCTGGGATTCTGTGCCAGGCCCAGAAGAGAAAGGCTGTGGTAACTCAGGGCTCACAGCTCAGAAAATGAAGCACATTCAGGCTGAAAAGTTGAACTACAAGAGACAGCAAAACTCCTCGTCATGTGGCTCTGAGCAAGGCAACAATAATAAACCATGCACCAAAATAGAGAACAAAAACCATTTTTCAACAGCTTTTGTGCCAATGCTGCAGTTTGAAGCAGTCATTAATCAACCCCAAATACAAAGTTTCTCCTGGAACTTCACAGCATTTCTCACCCAGCTGCTACACACAAGTTCTCAACTTCAGGGCTGCCACAACACATCAGAAGTGAATAAAAGAACCAAGTTCAACAGTGCCTTTGGTGAGGACAAGAACCACACAGGAAATGTTTTTAAGGATCAGGGCTGCTAACCACCAACACACAGCAAGTCTGGTGAAGCTGCTACAGCAGCTGGAGTTTGGGGAATGAGTCTCAAAAGAAAATGCAGGCTACTTCAGGGGCTGGATGCACTGTCCCACTTAGAGCTGATAAAAAATGCAGCTTTTTGGACATTGACAAAACCAAGAAAAATCACATTTCTGGTTAGACATCTCTGAGAAATAGCAGGAAGCTAAATGAGGACCTCGATGGGCTCAGCAGATGGAATTCCCTGGGGCCCAGGCCCAGCCCAGGCACAGACTCACCTGTCCTCCCGCAGGAAGGGGCTCAGGAACCGCGCAGGGTCATCGTCGTGGCTGCTCTGCTGGCTGCTCTGCTGGCTGCTGCAAGAGAGAGACAGGGCTCTTAGAGACAGGAACCTCCCCTGGAGCACCCAGCTTTGAATCCAGATTGATGGAAACACAGACAGATCTGTGTAACCTCCCCTGGAGCACCCAGCTTTGAATCCAGATTGATGGAAACACATATAGACCTCTGTAACCTCCTGGGAAACACTCAGCTTTGAATCCAGATTGATGGAAACACAGACAGACCTGGGTAATCTCATCTGGGACACCCAGCTTTGAATCCAACTGAGGAAAACACAGACAGACCGGGGTAACCTCATCTGGAGCACCCAACTTTGAATTCAGATTGATGGAAACACAGACAGATCTGTGTAATCTCCCCTGGAGCACCCAGCTTTGAATCCAACTGAGGAAAACCCAGACAGACCGGGGGAACCTCATCTGGAGCACCCAACTTTGAATTCAGATTGATGGAAACACATATAGACCTGTGTAACCTCCCCTGGAGCACTCAGCTTTAAACCCAGATTGAGAAAAACAGAAACAGACCTGTGTAACCTCCTCTGGGACACTCAGCTTTGAATCCAGATAGAGGAAAACACAGACAGATCTGGGTAACCTCCTCTGGAGCACTCAGCTTTGAATCCAGATCAGGGAAAACACAGACAGACCTGTGTAACCTCATCTGGAGCACTCAGCTTTAAACCCAGATTGATGGAAACACATATAGACCTGTGTAACCTCCTGGGAAACACTCAGCTTTAAACCCAGATCGAGGAAAACAGAAACAGACCTGGGTAACCTCATCTGGAACACTCAGCTTTAAATCCAGATTGAGGAAAATGAATCCAGATCAAGGGAAACAGACATATCCATATAAATTCCTGAGAAACAGCCTTAAAACCAGGAAAACACAAGATTCATGCTCCTCATTTGGGGGTGCAAAGAGAAAACAGAAGAAGCTCACGTCTCTTTTACAACTGGCACGAGTGTTTGGAGTCTCTCCATCTCATTTAGTGACACTTTCCTAAGAACATCACCTGGCCAGCATCTCAGCAAGCTGCCCCACAAGTTTCTCACAGCCACACATCCCAACACCAAAGTGCTGCGTGTTCATCCCCCCCAGTCCCAGGCAGAAGGACAAAGGAGCAGTTAAACCCAACTCCTGAAGTGGCCAAGGCTGAATTTCTGGTGAGCCTTGCGAGCTGAGCCCACAAGATGTCACTCTCCCCCTTGAAAAGGTTTTTTTCTTGTGGGAGATCATTGTATTTCCTGCATGTTTATCCCATGGAGTTCTCCTCACTCCCCTCCAGCAGCCTGCAGGAGCTCCAGGGACTCCTCAGGATTCCTGCTTCTCATTGCCACAGCTTCATTTCCCTGCAAGAGCTTTGCTGCTGAGCAGCAGGGATTGCTGCTGGTGCCTCCAGGTGAGGCTGGAGGTGTTTTTGGGCGAGGCTGAACCTGCTCTGCCTGGGTACCACTGGCTCTGGAGTGATGGCAACACCACCAGCACCCCCTGCACACTGCTGGGCCACCTCTCTGGGCACACAGGCTGGGATAAAATGCTGTGCTTGCACTCTTGGTAGGATCTAAACTGTTAAATAAAACTAATTCAGGCATATATCACATGCTGGCAGTCACAGCTGCTGCTGCACTGGACACAGACCTGCACAGCACGTTGTCCAGAGGCACAGAAACACAAAAATGGTATCAAAACAACAAAAAACCCCAAAGAAAATGACACCTTTTCATTCTAAGGAGCAGGAATATTTAGCCAGTAACATCTGTTTTGGGGGGAAACATAGCACCAAAACTGCAAATAGCACAATTCTATGAAGTGTACTTGATCATTAAAAAACCAGGATAGATAAGGGAATGGGTTTTGTGTTCCCCCTCATGATCAGAGTTTTTCCTAAAGAGATTTGCTGTTTTCTGCAAAGAGAAAGAAGCCTATGAATCTTATTATCATTTCACATTTTCATCAACCACCTTCATGTTGTGCTGCTGCTTCTCTGAGACCTTCAAGGGCTCCATCTCATTGAAGAGGAGCTTTGTGAGCACACAGTGCCTGTCTGGGGGGCACAGTCAGAATTTGGGAGACATCCTGGCACTGCCCACCCTCCCTGCCTGCTCACAGCATGAGACACAACATTGTTCTCAGGGTGATGAGAGAAAGGAGAGCAGCAGGCTGAAGCTTTCAGAAAAAAATAATTAGTGACCAATTTTTTATAAAAATCCTCCAACAACCAGATAGCCTCTGAGGTTGGCCATAGGAAACCACAAAACTCCTGCAATATTTGTGACTTTCAGCGACAGATTTCATGCACACCCACTGCACAGAGGCCATGTGGGCACTCACACACTCCCCAGAGCATCCTCTGCCTGTTTCCCCATTGCCACCAGCACCTGGACAGGGAAATATTTCAGCAAAAGCCTCACAGCAAGGGGACAGATTGAATTTTCTGCTCCCATACCCATTTTCATAGTAATTTTTTTTTTTTTTACAATGCCTCACTGTAGAAGGGATAATCAGGCAGTAAGAATTCTATATTGGCTCCAAGCTGTAAATCAGCAGCTGGATAAGAACAATTTTCCCAAAAGCAAAGAAACCTTTATTTTGCACTTCTGAGCTTAATTATGGCCCAGTGAACTGGTTTGGAAAGAGCATAATTCCTATTTCAAAGGAATTTTCCCCTTTCTGATGTGAGAAAGCATTGCAAGGACTATTTCTAGAAATATTTATTTCTGCATGGAAACCCTCCCACCAAAATTTGTCATTTCAATTCAAATGGAGCAGATGTAACAAAACTTACCCAAGGAGAATTCCAAATCTATCCCAGCCCAGCAATGCTGCTGATACCAGGAGAAAATTCCCTTTTGCACAGCTAAGATGGACCTTCGACCCTTTCCTGCTCATCCACCCATCAAAGCTCACACTCCAAACCAAGGATTAAAATTTAACAGAATCCAGACATTGCAGTCCCTTAGCTCAAGCTGAGGAGCAAAGAAAACCTCAGGGGAAAATGGGCTTTTACAGCCACTTGTCTCTTCAACCTGAGCTCTTCACTACAAGACTGCTTTGCATAAAAGTTTCTGAGTTTTTCACACAAATAAAATAATTTCAACATTCTGAATATTAGACAGTGAAGCTGTTAAATTCATTGGTTGAAATGCAGAGCCTATTGTTTTATGATGTTTTTTCAGTCCATTTTAGCATAACCTGCATTTAAATGTTTCTTTTAAACTGCATAATGGCAACTGAGTTGTGTTACAACAGAGATAAGAGAAGCAGGTAAGAAAGTTGTGATTTGTACTGATGAATAATATGGAAAGAAGCTTTCAGAGAGAGTTTTGTATCTCCAGAGAAGGGCAAAAGCTGGATAAAATTCTCAGGAAATCAGTAAAACCAGCTTATCTCGTTCCAAAGCTTGAATTTGGACAAGGCTGAAATCTTTGGGTGCCCCTTTGGTTCTTATAATTTCTAAGACACTAAAAATACTTTCAGGTTTATACCCTGTGGTTATCCCTTAATTTTCATGCAAACTCATCACTTATTACTTTAGAAACTGAAGAAAAGTCTTAAACACAGATTAACCAGGCCCTTTAACAAGTAAATCTTTGAAGGGTTTGCTTCCATCACTCCTCCACCAAGCAATTTACCCAGGTAATAAAAGTACAAAAAACCCTCATTTTTTCTACTGGCTAAAACCAGGTGTTCTGATCCCACACATTTTAGAGATCTGACTTTGATTTTGTACCTTAAATATTTAAATATTTCTCTTGCACTTGGTCCTGGGAAGTTATGAGCTATAAATTAGCTTTTGTACTGCTGCTACTTAAAAAAAAGGCAGAAAAGTCTCATTTTATTCTGAGATTTCAGTCTCTGAACGATAAGGCAGAGCCAAGATGTTTTATTTTATGCATGAGCAGGCTTTCAAAGCTAAGCAGGTTTCCCAGCAGAAGATATTTGCCACAATTTCACAAAGTTCAGGCACTCAGGTCAATGTTTGCACTCTAAAAGCCTCTGGGGCTCCTGTACCCTCCAAGTGTGGCTGAGAAATCCATTCTACTTTTATATCTGCTGGGGTTTTGGGCAGAATTTTAGAGGAATTTTGTGAAGGAAGGATGGGACAAGCAAAGAAAAGGGAGAGAAAGAGCTGTCCTGGAAAATGGGATCAGGTAATGAGTTTGGAGCATTATCCATAAAAATCAGGAGGATATTGTTATCCACAGCTACTGGTGAGAAGTTCAGGTCTGAACCCAGATGAGGATTTTGTATTTATTTTGTTTAATTAACCCTGTATTCATAAGGCTTTGGGTTCAGTATCATTTATTTAAAAAAAAAAAGGGGGGGGATAATAGACAATTGACAACCAGGGATACAAATTCTTTTTCATATCTATTTCAATTCCTATACAAATTCTTCAATTGCTTTCAACAACTTTAGCAGCAGTTTTCAGAACTAAAAACCACCAAATGTCACAACACATGAATATTTTCACCAACAGATCTGGGAATTGAAAGTTATGCAGGTTACAATCAATTAAACACATCAAGGTTTCTGTCAAAATTTACAAAGCTTTTTGGTTATTTGAACAACTAAAGGGTTCTTTTCATTCTCACAGCTGCAGCCACAAAGACTTGACACTACCTAAAATATAAAATATAATATAAAATCACTATATATATATATATATATATATAAATAGATATTATGTAATAATTATACATATTATATATCACAAAATAATTAGGGTGCCTGCAAAACAGCCACCAGAAAGAGGACAGCAATACCAATATTTGGTGTGAGTTAAGGCTACTTCCAAAATGGCAGAGAAGTTCTCATCATGCTTTTTAAAGGATATTTTTCCATTGTCAAAACCCATGTTATTTTAAGCCAAAGCTCACTTTTAATTAAGTCTAAAAGATTTGCCAAGAAAATGGAATATTTTAGACAGTGAATTCCATGATGTGCAAAAAGTCTTCACTTGAAAATTCTTCTGGGAAATTCTTCTTCTTGCCCATCTTTCCTTGGCAACATGAACAGGACAATAAAAGCAGAGTGAACTTCCAGCCTGTTGTAAAATCCTCTCCTCTCCTTGCTGCAAAGGGCTGACAGAGGCACGATGGACAAATTCCTCTCCCTGCATTCATTTCACAAAGAAAAACATCAACACCAAGCTGCACAGCTGTCAAGACAAGCCCTTGCACCAGAATCTTATTTAACAGTGAACAACACACACCTTGAACTTGAAGCAGAATCCAGTGGAAAACACCGGGGAGAAGGAAGAGGAGGCTGGATTGTTAAACACCATTGACAGGCACAGAGCAGGACAGCCATCTCAGATGGCCCAAGGGTAAATATTTGCTGTCCAGATAAAATCAACAGCGTTTCAGTTCCAGGCTGTTTGTAAATCAGTCAGATTTGATACTCTTGGGTGACTGGTCGCCCTAAACCACACAAATACTGGAAGGCAAATATTTTAAGAGAAAACCACAAACTACTGCACAAAGGCAGTGATTCAGCCAAAAAAAAAATACCAGAGCTGGTGGAATTCACAGTCACTTGGCACAGATTACCAGAAACAAATGGCAAAAAAACTGCAGTCACAGCAAGCCCCACATCATCCCTCCTCCTAGGAGATAAATGTGCAACAACTGAAATAAATTCACTTTTTGGGGAGCACTTTAGGCCTCATTTGAGCTTGCAAGCTCAAAAAGGAAAAAAGTTCCATTAATGCTGAGTTGCTACCAAGCCATCATCAGTGTGCTTTCAAATTTCAGCTCAGAAGAGACTCCACACACAGGGAAGTTTGTGCTCAGGGCTTTCCACAGCCACCAAAAGCAGCTGCTCCCCTCAGAGATCAACAGCTTTCCCCATCTGATTTTTGGCTTCCCAAAAGCCTCAATGAACCAGCTGCAAGCAGAACATGGAGAGGGAAAGATACATTTGCCTCTTCCATGGTGAAATCCCAGTGGAGCCATCAGTTCCTCACACAGATGAGATTTGAAGGAGAATTTTAGCAAAAATCAGCCAGCCCAGCACACCCACACCCACTTCCCAGTTCTGCAAGAGCTTGTACTGGGGAGAGAGGAGAAGCCTCACTTCCTCCCCTCTGAGGCACAACTGCAACTTGGAAATTCAGCAGAGCCTGAAGAAGTGAGAACTGCAAAGTGGAGAGTTGTTCTTGCTGCTCTTTCTGTGACCTGCAGTGGCCAAACCTCACCCACCAGGGCTCTCCAGAGCTCTGCTGCCACCACACACCAGGGCTGGAGCAGCTCCCTCTTCACCAACTGGGCTTGGAAAGCCAGGAAATACCTCCACGATAATACCTCAATATTGGGATCGCTTTTCCATACTGGGAGAGGCTCTATGCCCTTTAATCTTGGAGTTTTGGGGGTTTATTTTTCACAATTAGCAGTTACTTAGGGAAGGAAGTCACACCTCTCAGGCTCTTTCCTCTAGAAAATACCACAATCTTTTTCATAGGTGTGGAAGTAAGAAAAAGGCGAATGAACATTAATTTATTCCCAGAAATATTCAGAGTGAATTTCAATTTTATTAAGGAAAGAAGAAGCGTTATGAACTACCAGGAATTATAGATTCATTTACTTGCATAAGCCAACTCAACATATCTAAACCATCTATTCGCAAATTTTAACTCAAGTTCCAACGAACCAGCAGTTCACTGTTAACTGATTTATCTCACTAGAGCAACCAAGAGGAAGTTTTTTAAGGAAAAAAAGAGTATTTATACCTCTTTTCACAGAATGTGAAGGGAAGCAGCCTCAGAGCACAGTGCTGAGCAGTGCTGGAGACTCTCCCCTCATTTGTTCCACACTATGAGATAAGTTATCAAGAATAAATTATCAAGATTTCATCTGAACAACCTCCACAGCTGCCTAGCTGGCAGCTCAGGGAACCTCCAGCTCCTCAGCACATGCATTTTCCTGAGCTGAGATGGAATTCTTCTAATAATACACTTCATTTTCAACGTCTTAGAGGCATTTTAGGACCAAGACAAGTCCTTCCTTTTGGGTGAACCCACAGTGAGTGTCAGAGTTTCCAGCAGAAAACCAATCTGAGTAAATCCATCTTTAGAAATGTCAGGAGCTACTGCACAAGCTGTTCTCCACTGATCCAACAAAACCCACGAGTTTTGCATCTTTTGGAGCACCAACATTGTAGATTTCATTCTGAACCACTCCTGATCTTAGGCCTAGGGGAGAGCTGGGTGATCCCCTCAGCATTTCTTGCCCAAGAATCACATGCAGAGATTACAAGCAAGGGTGGCTTTAAGAGGTAAATAATAAATCCAAGCTGATCAACTCTTTTGTGCCCACATCAGTAATGCATGCTGCTTGCATGCACTGCAAAATGCCAACAGATTGCACCTCCAGCCTCTGAAGAAAGAAACATCATCATGTCTTAATAAAAACATTGTGCACCTGCACGCAGAGTTCATATTCTATAAAGCTGTGAGCAGGTAGAAATCTTCATTAGAAGGGTGGAAATGGTGGGTGAGGAGCACAGGGAATACCCTGTCTGCATCCCTTATAAAAATCATCCTATTTATCATCTGTACAAGCCCCCTGAGCACCAACCTTGTGGTTTGGAGCACAAGGACACGTTCCAGGGACAATCCTACCCCCAAGGAAATGCCTTCCTGCCCTTCCTCCTGGAGCAAAGCTGTGTCAGAGGCAGGAAAGGCTCTCTCAGCCATCGCTGGGCTTTAATGGGAGGAAAGGAACAGCCTCCCTCCTGCTCTATCAGCTTTTAGAGAACCAGCAGGTAAACAAACCTCCCCATTAGCCAGGCTGTTAAAAACTAACCAGAAACGCAGAACACGTTGGAGGCTGGAGTTCCGGCTGAGCAAAGCAGAGCTGGAGCATTAGAGACAGCATTTGGAGTCCTGAAAGGGTTTGTTTATTCACTTGGATGCTCTCTGTATGCTAATGGTCACAGAGCTATTGCTCTGCCTGGGGGCAAAGCAAGGAGCAGCTCAGCCTTTCTGGGAAAGCAGCAGCTTTGCTGGGAAAACCCTTCCACACAAACAGGTATCTGGCCACAGAATGGGTGCAAAGGTGGCCAGGCTCCAAAAATGAAATTCAGATTGCTCGATAGCAATTTAACCAGAGCAGCGGGGAGCAAACTGCATTTGTTTCTCCACTGGGAAGCACAAGCTGATGGCTGCCCCTGTGAGAGGTGAAATTTGGGAATCTGCACTCCCAGCACAGGTTGGGAATCCTTGTGACACCTGGGCAGGCCAAGCTGGAGCCCAAGGCAGGGCTGGGTGAACGAACTGCTGCCCAAAACCCTTCAGCCCCCAGCACAGGGGTCCCTGTTGTCCTGAAACAAAGGATGGCCCAGAAGGGACAGTGGTGGCATCAGTCACACACAGCAAAAGGGACATTGGTGGCATCTGCACACCCAGCAGAAGGGACACTGGTGGCATCTGCACACCCAGCAGAAGGGACATTGGTGGCATCTGCACACCCAGCAGAAGGGACATTGGTGGCATCTGCACACCCAGCAGAAGGGACATTGGTGGCATCTGTCACACACAGCAGAAGGGACACTGGTGGCATCTGCACACCCAGCAGAAGGGACACTGGTGGCATCAGTCACACCCAGCAGAAGGGACATTGGTGGCATCAGTCACACCCAGCAGAAGGGACACTGGTGGCATCTACACACCCAGCACGAGGGACACTGGTGGCATCAGTCACACCCAGCAGAAGGGACATTGGTGGCATCAGTCACACCCAGCAGAAGGGACACTGGTGGCATCT
>VZRZ01006345.1:100592-113412 GCA_013398175.1 Climacteris rufus | reverse complement strand
AGCACATCCAACCATCTCCACAACACATCCAACCATCTCCACAGCACATTCCAGCCAACAGGCGAGGGCAGAGTCCGGGGGGAAGCACATCCAGGGGAACGGGGAACCCTCCCTGCCTGCTGTGCACAGCATCACCTCGGCAGCAGGGAGGGGATCGGCCAGCAAACCTACCTGCTCTCACTGCCTTCCTTCTTCTCCCGGACGCGCAGCCACTTGCGCAGGAGGAAGCGCTTGCGGCGCGGGGAAGCGCTGGGAGTGGAGCAGTTGGACCAGGGGGTGTCCTCGTCACTGGAGGGGGTGATCTCGATGGACGGCAGCTGCAGGTATTCCTTGCTGGAGGAGGGGGACTCCTGGCACCTGCCGGCCTCCAGGCTCTGCTCCTGCACGTTCCTCATCCGCCTCATCTTGAAGCGCTTCCTGCGCAGGGTCGGGGTGGACGAGCTGGACCAGGCACAGGCGCCCTCCAGCCCCGGCTGCTCGGGGACTCGCAGTGCGGGGAGCTGCAGCGTTTCTGTCATGTTGGCAGCTGGCATCGGACGCCCTTGCTCCTTCGGCTCCCACCCCCGGGCCCTGTGGCTCTGGTGGCGGTGTAAAACCACGGCACAAAGCCACAAGTCGCCTTCCTCCTTCCTCCTCCCTCTCCAGCCCTGCCCTCCCTCTCAAGCAGGAAACCTCATGTTCTTCACGTGCTCTGCTTTAGCAGCCAGCGGGCTGCGGAGGGGATGGCCAGGACACAGACATGCCACAGGGGAAGCCAGTTTCGAGTTTCTTTTCTCCTTCTCGCTGCTACAAAAAGTCCCTCCCCTGCCCGGTCTCTCTCCGAGCAGGTTTAGCTCTGACACAAGGGCTGCCAGCGAGGGCTTGGCCGCTGTTCAGCTCCCCTCCCCTGCCCCCTTTGCCTTCTGTTGGCTCAGGAAAGCCAAAGTCTCCTGGGCTGCTCTAGGGAAACTCGGCTGTGTTCTTCTCGAGAGACGAGGCAAGCATGGAGCGGAGCGGCCGGGAGCTGTGGGGAGGGCAGAGAGAGAAACAGAGGGAGGGGGGGAACAGTGCTTGATAAAAACCAGGAAAAAGAGCAGCACGTTGTGTTTCTGGGGCGGGTGAGACACACGGGCACTGCCGAACCCGAGGGACGGGGTTTGTGTTTCCCGGTGTGCTGATGCCACAAACCCTCTGTGCTAAAGGGTGAGCAGGGGAGGAGCCTCCTGGAGAAGCCACCTGGGCAGGGTTGTCCCTGTGGTGCCACCTTCCTGCTCAGCCAGCCCACCCCGGCAGGGAGGCAGCGAGCAAACTTGGATTTCCAGCCTCATCTCACCATCCTTTTTTTTTTATTTTATCCCCGGTGACTGCTCACAGAGAAGCCAGAGGAGGAGGGGGATTGAGGAACAGCCAAAAAAGCAGCAGCAGCAGCAGCAGGTGGCACCAGAACTGGTCGGGCTTTTAGCTCAGTTCCACGGCAGTGAAAGGTGATTAAAAGGGTTCTGGGAGGACGATGCTGCTTCCAAAATGCCAGTGAGGGATGGAGGCTCTCGGGGATGCACAGACAGCACACAGAGACAGCGACAGGCGCAGAACAGATCCCACAGCAGCACAGATTCTCCGGCATCAATGCACTGAGCGAGCTCCAGCAAGGGTCAAACACCGGGAGCAGCAGCCACGGGACAAGGCTTGCAAAATTCTGGGGGTGGAATCAACTCAGGGGAAATGTTGTGACAGATTCTCCATCGGGATCCTCTGAATTTCACTGAATGCTCCTGCGTGAAGCCCTGTTTTCACGTGAAAAAAGGGCATGGCATTCAAATCCTCTGCAATTCAGCTGTGAGAATTTCAAATGTGCTCTCAAAAAAAAAACCAAACCAAACCAAAAACAAAACAAACAAAAAAAACCCCCACAAAAACATCTCTAAATCAACCTGACACAGCTTTAGTTTTCATTGTTCAACAGCCCGAACCTTTAAAAATATTAGCTTCAGGTTAGAAAATATTTGTCAACCCAAATCAAAATAGTTACTTTTGCATGGACTGCCTCGGTTTTGTTTGAAAACAAACTTCACAAGAACTCTGAACATCAGAAACTGCCATCTAGGACATAGATAATGTGTCAGAAAATGAAGATTTATAATAGCAGGAGCAAGGGGGANCTTTTTTTTTATTTTATCCCCGGTGACTGCTCACAGAGAAGCCAGAGGAGGAGGGGGATTGAGGAACAGCCAAAAAAGCAGCAGCAGCAGCAGCAGGTGGCACCAGAACTGGTCGGGCTTTTAGCTCAGTTCCACGGCAGTGAAAGGTGATTAAAAGGGTTCTGGGAGGACGATGCTGCTTCCAAAATGCCAGTGAGGGATGGAGGCTCTCGGGGATGCACAGACAGCACACAGAGACAGCGACAGGCGCAGAACAGATCCCACAGCAGCACAGATTCTCCGGCATCAATGCACTGAGCGAGCTCCAGCAAGGGTCAAACACCGGGAGCAGCAGCCACGGGACAAGGCTTGCAAAATTCTGGGGGTGGAATCAACTCAGGGGAAATGTTGTGACAGATTCTCCATCGGGATCCTCTGAATTTCACTGAATGCTCCTGCGTGAAGCCCTGTTTTCACGTGAAAAAAGGGCATGGCATTCAAATCCTCTGCAATTCAGCTGTGAGAATTTCAAATGTGCTCTCAAAAAAAAAACCAAACCAAACCAAAAACAAAACAAACAAAAAAAACCCCCACAAAAACATCTCTAAATCAACCTGACACAGCTTTAGTTTTCATTGTTCAACAGCCCGAACCTTTAAAAATATTAGCTTCAGGTTAGAAAATATTTGTCAACCCAAATCAAAATAGTTACTTTTGCATGGACTGCCTCAGTTTTGTTTGAAAACAAACTTCACAAGAACTCTGAACATCAGAAACTGCCATCTAGGACATAGATAATGTGTCAGAAAATGAAGATTTATAATAGCAGGAGCAAGGGGGAAGGAAACATTTCAATCAAATGACAGAGGAGTTTAAATCCTCAAGTGCTATATTTAATTTCTGTACTGTCCTTTTTGCTCTGTTCGTTCTGTAAGTTAATAGCTTGACAGCTCTTCAGATGGATTTCTGGAGAATCTGTCACCTTGGTATCCATGCACCAGGTGCACACACACAAACAGAATGCCTTCTGCAAACACCCACTTAAAAAAAGAAAGTCAAATAAGTGGGGTTTGTTTTCTTTCTTAAATCCAAGAAACAAAACTCTACAGATTAGAAGAAATGCCAGGATTTTCAGACTTGCATGAGCAGCTTTGCATTTTCTCTGCCTCAGGGGCAGATCCCTTTTCTCCCCCCTCTGAACCTGAGCACCTCAGCCAACGCTGATTTCTATCCACAGTCAGAAGCATAACATGACTGGCTACCCCTTAATTCCAAAAATTACATTTCATCTTCTTCCCAAGGGATCTGGCAATCAAAACCCCACGGTGTTGTTCCTGAATTTTAACCAAGAGTGTGTGAACCTTGGCACAACCCACCTCCCCCCTTTGGGGGAAGGGATGAGCAGCCCTGTGGAGATTTTCATCATCTTTTGTTCCATGCATTAATGAGTTTGATCTCCCGTGGAATCTTCCATCAGCTACACAAGATTCTCATTTAATTGCAGCAACAAGTACAAAAAAGGGTCAAATCTTACACTCTGACATGATCCTTTCGCAATGAACTGCACAGGGGACATTGCAAACCCTCAGAATCCCCATGGCAATTATTTAATTAATCCGCAAGAGACTCATCAGCGCTGCTCTGGGCCAGGGCAGCATTTGGTAACCACTTTGTTATGCAAGGAAAGCTGGTGCTGTCACCAGGCTGATTTTTGTTGCCACATCAACACAAAACCTTCACCTTCATCCTCACCGAACTCCAGTGGAAATCACTTCAAGAAAAGCTCTTTTCCCACCTCCTTTATACATGAAAAAGGAGATAATTCTCTGCTGCTGTGCCCTGGGAGTCCTTTCCCTTTGGAGAGAGGCACGAGCACAGTGAGTGTCCCCTTTAACTCCAGTCCCTGGGTGGATTAGTAATCAACACTTCTTTGCACTGTGACATTCCCAGCACATTTTTATCCTGCAGAGGGGATGCTGGGCACCTGCTTGATACTGGGATAAAGCAGAGGAGCTCTGCAGTGACTGACAGCTCAAACACCTGGCCCAGAGTGAGACATTCCAGCCTGAGTAAGCACTATTTCTGTACCAAGCCTTTCCACGGGAGCTGAGCATTGCCAGGGCCTTGTTTAATGACTATTCCTGCCGTTTAATGATCCAGCTAATGAGGGATTTCTTGGAGCAACAAGTGGTTGTCAATGCTTCTGGTTGATCAGCAGCCCCTCTGCCTTTCTCCTGTTCCAATATTCTGGCTTTTGCAGAAGAGGGTTTACAAATCAAGCAATTAAGAAAGAAAAATCCTATTAAAAAAAAAAAATAAAATCCCTTCCCTGAAGGAACAGCATGAACCAATGCCAGCCCAGATTCTTTGGCAGACCTTTCCATAAGGGCTTTCCCATGTGTTTAAGGGGTTGCAAAATGGTAGATGAATAAAGAGTAGTAGCTGGCACTGAGAGTACACGGTAAGAAAACAATTTTACTAATTAAAAGGAGTTATTTTTAAACACAGGAAATACATTACAACTTCTTCAGGAGGCAAACCAAGTGACTCAGATGTACATCTGGCTACAGAGGCTCTGCCAGGTCAGGCAGGGAGAGTGGAGATCTCACAGCCTTGGAAGAATTCAAGCAGAATTCCCTTTTTCCTACAGTTCAGCATCGTGTTTCACTTATTTCCCTTCCTGTGCACACAGCTGGAAGTGGCAGCTTCTCCATGAGAAACCTGCAAAGTCAAAACTCTGATTTTCCAAAATTCCAAAACAAGTAGGGTGTTTCTGCTTGGTTGGTTTTTTTGTTGTTGTTTGTTTCGGGGTTTTTGGTGAAAATTCTGGTGTAATCTTGTGATTTTTAAATGAAAAACGAACCTATTTATCTGCATTTCCTTCCACATTCTAACAGCCTTCTGCAAGCACAGACATGTTATCTTTGGGACTGGATCTCACACAAGGACTTCAGCCACATTTTGGTTTCTGCATGTTCAATTAGATGAGTTTATTCCAATCTGACAGATGAGAACCTGCTGCAAGCAGCCTGTGTTCAGCAACAATTCTCATTTCAGTGCCCTCCAGCTCTGCCCCTCTAAATGGTGCCTCCCAGGCAGCAGTTGCTCTCCTCTGGGCAGGCACAGCCCATTTTATTCTGGCTGTGTGACACCCAAAACCTGCAGGTGTTGTTCCCTGGAACCCCAGCACTGCTACAGAGCAGATGCCACAAATTTCACAGTCTGCAAAGCAAGAAACACCAACGACAGCCTGCAACAAAGTGAGATGGGCACACTCCTGTGGCTCATGCTCTCCTCAATTTTTCCCTCCTCAGTGCAATATTTCAGTTAAAACTCCAGTTCATAGGAAAATCAGCTTTTGGATAAATTATATAAACTTCTCACTGGCATAGAACTTGAATATATCAGTTATTTGGTCAATATATCAGTTATTTGGTCAATATATCAGTTATTTGGTCAATATATCAGTTATTTGGTCAATAATGATTGGGCTCTGAATTAAAGCAAGGTGAGCACCTCCCTGTACACTCACAGTGTACTCACAGCCCACGTGTGCCCAAAGCATCACAAGAGGTCACCCACCCCAAAAATGAGGAGCAGTAACTCTCATTTCCTGCTGGGATCACAGCAGTGCCACCACCACCCCTGTGGATACCAATATGTGTCAATCTCTGCTCTGGGAGCCAAACTTGTTGGATCTCTATTGTATCACAAATTAATTGCTGCCCATTTTAACAATACTCAGATGGAAAAAAGGCTGATCCCACCAGGGCTTTCTGCTTAGAGGTTAATTTATACAGATATTCTGTATTTATAGAGGGCATTAACTAGAGATTAATGTCCATTTGTGCCTTCCCTTTCACAAGAAATAATTCTCGTGTCAGCAATAACCAGTAAAGAGTCCAAGCCCTGAGCTGTTCCTGACAGAGCACCACACTTCACCAGGCATTTCAGTTCTGACCTCACACACAGCAGCAGTCCCCAGATGCTTCAGATACCACCCAGAATTCCAGGAGCTGTCAGCTATGATTCCAGCAGCACAGCACATGGAGGATTTTTTCAGCATGAGGTCAGAACTTTCACAGTTAATTTCCTTAGGCACTGTTCTCTCTCCAAATTCAAGGGGACAGTGGAGCCAAAGATAGCAAGCAATACAAATTAAATCAGTGCCATGACTTGGCAATAATAATCCATCAGGAGACAGCAACAGGGCAAAGGTTTCAGGACCTGTTTGACAGTTTGAGATCTCTTTACAATTTAGAACTGAAGGGAATGATTTGGCACTGCCTGTTTACACTGGTTCTGCTTGAGCATCAGAAAGGGAAGCTCAATTTTTCTCCTAAGTCTGATAGAGGGGATCAAGGATCAATTAAAGTCAGTCCCTCACAGAACAGGGTGAGCCATTGGAATGAGTTTCCACAGGAGCCTGGGATTTGGTTTGCAGGATAAGAAGGAATTCCATGGAATTCCTCCCCCTGCACAGCACTCACCCCATGGATCACTGCTCCCAACACACCATTAAGCACAGCAGAACAAGCCTGCAAGTACAAAAGGTCTCTGAACAATGCATTCTTCCCTCTGCAGCTAAAATCCCTGCTCCACTAGCCCAGCTCAGCCAGCTTTGCTGCTTTGAACCCAGACAAGAACAGCCAGGTATTGCTTCTGTTCAGCACCTGGACAAAACAAAAAACTTTCCAAAAAGAGAAGGAAGGTTTTGTTACAGAAAACCCTCCAGGCCAGTGATTGAGGCTCTCACAAGATCAGTCATTTCTCATTTGAGGAGGGTGCAGATGATTATTTGTACAAAAAGCAGTCAGGAAAGGCTTTCCCTGATCAGCACAACTCCAGAGTTGAATTTCAATTCCTAAGAATTGAAGAAGCAGCACCTGCTTCTTCTAAACAGGGGGGATGTAGAGGTGCTCCCTACCTGGCCCTTTGTTTTAGCTTTGAAAAACCTCACCAGTGCTTCAGCAGGTGCTGTGCTGTCCTTTTGGGGTACCCTGACTCCAATCCACATCCCAGCCTGGCTTGGAGCTGGGATTTGTTCCTTGCCTGCTGCTTCCCTGGCTGCTCCAGGCAGCACAGCAATCTGCAGCTGAGCCTGGAGGGAAGAAATCCCTCTTCATGCTTGGAAGTGGGGTGTTCTGCAGTATTTCTGCTTTCTGGCCCATGTTTAAGACAAAAACAATCCTGAAACAATTGTCATCATCTTCCCTTTTTCTTTGTGGGATAGCAAGAGGGAGAACACATCTTTGTCCTACAGAAATACCCAGAATTTTGGGGGGAATGTCTGCCAGGAAAAGATTGAGTCTTGTTCTGCACAAGGCCAAATGGAAACCACCAACACTGAGCTCCCAAGAGCCACTGAAGTGACAGAGGGACAGAAAAAGTTCTTTCCTACCATGAATAAACTCATTTTATACTAAGCATATAGGAATTGCTTTATAAATACCATTGCTGTCCATCACCTCAAGTCCCCACAAGTGCAGCAGCAAAGCTGCTGGAGCCTGTTCCCTCAACTGGGCAAATGCCTGAGGACAAATCTCAGTTTTCCTCGTGGTCTCTCAAGGAGCCATTTGAAAAATCCTTTGTGGACAACTGAAAATCCTTCTCCTCCAGCTGCCTTTGCCATTCACACTCCTAATCCTGCACTTGTGGTGTGGGAGTGAAGCCAGCCAAGTGCAGTTCCCCACCCCCAGCATATTCAATGTGCACATAGCATAGAACACAAACTAATCTCCCTCTCTTGATGTGTATTACATGCAAAAAAACATGTTTGATGCATGAAATATGCACAGAAAACTCCTAGCCATGGTTGTGGCTTGCATAAAAAGCACAGATATCAGTACATGTAAGGCATTACAACATCTGCCTGGAGAGAACAGCAATCCCTGGCCAGGCAGAGCTTACCCTGAGTGAGTGTGGAAAAGCTCTGTACACTGAGAACACAGAGCAGAGTCACAGGGCTGTCCCAAAGCAAATGCCACATTTATCCTGTACAGTCAGAACGTGCCCCTGGGGCAGGAATTTTTACCTGAGTGTGCACCTGCAGGTGTGAAACAATGGACAAACCCTTTGCAGGGCACTGAGGAATGCAGCACATCCTGCATGTCTGAAAAATAATCCCAGTTATTGCCCACACACACAAACACCACCCTCCTGGCTGCACCTTCCCAGCAGCAGCTTCTTCCTACATTTGCCTTTGCCTTGGGTGGGTTCTACTGCTGGCACAGTTTGTAAATAAACTCAATATATAACTCAAATAAACTCAATATGTAACTCAAATAAAATCAACATGTAACTCAAATAAACTCAATATATAACTCAAATAAACTCAATATATAACTCAAACTCAATATATAACTCAAATAAACTCAATATATAACTTCAGGTGCCAGAGCTTCTCTCTGCCCCAGATCCAAGCTGTTGCTGGGGACAGTGTTTAATGGAATGGCCATCATTTCATGGAATAGCTTGGAGCTGTCAGGTTGTGTCCCCAGAAATCTGCTTCCCCCTATTTTCCCTCCAAATTCTCATTGTTATGTTCTACTGAGGCTCTTGGGGAAAACAAGGCCAAGCTCTGCAGAGAATCTCAACCGAGGTGAGAGTCAGGAACTCTGGGGAAGCTCACACTGAAGTGCCCAGCAGGATTTTATTCCAAGTATCCCCAGAGCTGCAAACACCTCTCATGACCATCAAATAAGAGATTTATTTCCCCCTTTTCTTCCCTTTGAATACACAAATAGCAAACAGGTGATGCTTCTCCAGCTGTTTGGGTTTTTAAGTCGTGTTGAACAATCATGATTCCTGTTTTTATACCCAGAGATTTGTACCCAGAAATGATGTCAGGTTTGAGTAGCACCAAGAGGTTTTCTCTGTCAGCACAGAGGGACAGGTTTGCACCACACAACACCTGCCCTGTAAATAACCTCTCAGCAATTCACACAGGTTTTCAAACAGTGTAACTTCAGTGGGAATTACCCAAAAAGGCTTTATTTTTCCTTAAAGCCAAGGAGATGAGGCATGAGCTGGTTACACTCTTGCTGAGACCCTGAATATCAGGGTTCCTGCTTTTAGCTCCTTTGTGCTTCAGAGAAAGCCATTTCCCATTTTGCCTCCATTTCCTTTCAGATAACATTGAGATTAAGAGCTGCCTGATGTATTAGAGCTGTGAAAGTTTAATTTAAGAAAGAACAAAAGTCACGTGGTGATCTCAAAAGTCTCTCAGAATGTACAGTCCAGGAGACTTCAGGAGTTCAGCTGAGCCCTGGGAGCTGAAAATTCCATGTCCTGTCACCAACAAGAGCAACTGCAGTACAAAACAAGCATCCATTTCAAGGCAGAAAACAGAACAATAAGGAATTCCTTATTACTTCTCCTTCCTGATCAGAGCTAAAGCAGGCATTGGGATCCAACTTGTGAGCTAGAAAATCTGTTTTGCTGAAAAATTAATAATTCATATGTGACAATCTCACTGTCCTTTTTTTCTTTATTGAATTTGGGCAGGGGGTGCCACTGCTGTTTGCTGAGCTTTAATTCTCAGAATTCTCCAATTCTATTCTATACATGGTGACAATTTCTCTCTTGTCATGTCTGCACTATAACTCAGTTTGCAAACAGCAGGAAAATATTCTCAAGTTAAACATAAATCTGCCTACTTCAATATTACACCTCTGCTGTTTTTCTCTGCTTTTTTGTTCACAGCTCCTATCAAATTTCATGGCCACTGCTTCAGGTCTACTGGAGTCTCCAGGCACGGGTGAATTCCAAAATGTAAGGACAAGAATTTATGTTCAAATTCCATCTTACACCAAGGGCAAGAATTTATGTTCAAATTCCATCTTACACCAAGGGCCAAGATGAGTGCAATGTGATGCTACTGTGTGCTACACTAGGTGAAGAGAAAAAAACAGTTAATCTTAAAAATAATCAAAATTGGCCACATGTAAGCAAAAGAAACAAAAGATACAAGCTGCCTGGTACATAGGTTATGTGCTTTTTCCTTCATCCAGCTAAAGAGTGGCTTTTATTTGTCAGGTATTTTTGAAAAGGGGCATCCCTGAGATCGGCTCAGTTGGTCAGAGCCTGGTGCTAAAAATGTTGTGGGTTCAATCCCTGAAGAGTTGGGGATGATCCTTGGGGGTCCCTTCCAACCCTGAATATTCTGTGATCCAAAATTCCCGTTACAAATCTTTGTGCCACCACCCAAACCGTGATCTGGGTCCCCCTGTGGATCCCTTGCTCACCCAGAGTGCTGCCATGACCCCCTAAGAGCAGAAATATTTGACATTTTCACATTTGGCCCAGGTTCCCATCCCTGCCCAAGTCCCCAGCCCAGGGTGGAGCCCAAAGAGCCGCAGGAGCCACCTGGCACCGCTTTGCTTTGTAGTGGTTCCTTGCCCTGCCACCCAATTAAACACAGGTTTTACTTTTAACATTTCAAGAGTCAGAACTTGTGGAGCTGCCACAAAACGTTGCCAGGTGCTTTCATGCTGAGCAGTGCTGTTCTCTCCCATAAATGCACCAGGCATCCACAAAGAGCATCTTTAACCCCAAGAAACCTCTTAGCCAGCTGCCTCAGGCACCTTGGGCTGATCATGAACTCATTCAGAGCTTTCAAAAGCATCCCCATCTCTCATTTGGGCCAGCCTGTTGGATTTCAAACTCCAGGGCTGCTTGCAGAGTTTCTGAATGTTACAAATATGAACCACTGCTCATTTCAGGCTTGTGTGTGAGGTGGGAGGCACAGAGGACACAGGGAAGGTGTGTGGATGCCTGTGTGGAAGCAGGATCCCTCCAAGTCATCCCTGATTTTCACTTATTTATCTTATTGAAGGGTTTGTTGCCTTGTTTTTTTCTTTTTAACTTCTACACAAAGCTGTTTTCAATATAATTCACCAGCAGAACATCTTGTTTTCAGGCTCAAATTCCAGCTCTAGTGAGAGGTGGGGGAGAAAAAGCCAATTCCAAACGATGCCTCTCCGTTTGGAACAGAGTTGGAAGGCAGGCAGAGATGAAATCTTTGAACCATGAATTTAGTTTTCAATGTTCTGGCTCTTAGTTACAAAATTATTCAGCCCAGACTCAGCATCTGAGTCGATAAGTGAATGCTGAGCTCCTTGCAGAATCTTTTCATTAGTTATAAATACATCTGCCATTCATTTTTGCCTTCATGCTCTTTCCCTCCCACTTGTCCCCAGCCAGCCACTGTTAGATGTAAGCAAACGATGACACGAGATTATTTTCTAAAAATTATATTCCTGGGCCTCTCGTCACTCTGCCTCGGGCTAAGCTGCACAATGACACCTTTGCAAAGTTGTAATAAAAAAGCAGATATTAAACAGAAAAAAAACGCCCCACAAAGTGGGAGCTCAGTGAGGCATGAGATAAATGTCTTTTTTAATACACTGGAATCTGGCAATTACCTCACACATCGGTGTGCTTGATGTGAATAACATCCAATAATTAAATCTAAGGCACAGAGCTCATAGAAGCGGTTGATTTTGATCTGAAATTACCAATGGGTTTTATGATTAAGGCACAGTTACAATGGTACTGAGAGCAGGGTGACTCCAATTGCTCAGTGCAGTCCTTAAAGAGTAAAACTTTTTGTCTGAATAATAACTGTGTACCAAGAAAGCAGCAAATCTGTCCATCTTTTGGGGAATTATTGATCCTCTTTATCTTCCTCTTCAACTGCCTCCAAAGTGAATGATCCTAAGTTTGATCCCTAAGAGATTGGACCTGTTACATCTGTGATTTTGACATAAAGATGTGAAATTGTCTCTGAAGTGACCTTAAGAGTGTTTATGAGTTATCCCTTGGTTAAAATATGTTGAAAGCAGCTCATGAGCTGCGAGGATTTGCTTAAACCACTACAAGGAATTATCATCAGAATCCCAGTGAGAGTTTGCAGATGGTGAATTAAGCTTCCCCCTCCAGAGCAGCACAGGTAATTAATAATCAATTAAATGGTAAGAGTAATTAATGCTTTTACATAATAAAAATGGGGATGGAGGGGAAAGAGATTTGTCTGTACTCATAAATTTGGTTCCTGCACAAAGCTCAAAAGGACTTTCAGATAATCCTTGAATATTACAGAACTTTCACCAAATTTCAGAGAAATTTCCACTTCCACACCAAGCAGGATTTTGGGCCTGTCTTGGTTTTAGGAAAGAATTTGATCCTAGCTGAGCCCAAGGCAGGGATAATTGCTAATTGCTTTTACAGGGTGCTTGTGCTCAGTGGAATTAAGTGCTGTGCAAGAGTTGTTATTGCATTTTTCCAACCTTAGATGGACAAATCAGATATACAAGACATGAAAATGCATCCCCAAACAGCTCAGATCCCAACAATCTGCCCATTTAGTCCCAAATTCAGAGCACCTCATAAAGAGGCAGAAGCCCAGACAGATGGATGAGCAGGCTGAGTCTCTCCCCCTCGAGAAGTGAGGATTCAACAGCATCTGCTCCAGACATCCAGAAGGTTCCTGTCACACAAATGAAAATAATCATCATCTGCCAGCCTCAAATCACTGCAGTGAGAATTCATGAGGAGCTGAGATCCTCAGCTCCAGGAAATCCAGCTGTTCTCTGGAGGAGTGAACACACAACCCAATCCTGTGAACCTACAACCCCATCCTGTGAACCTACAACCCAACCCTGTGACCTGCAACCCCACCCTGGGACCGACAAACCCACCCT
>VZRZ01006345.1:84867-99876 GCA_013398175.1 Climacteris rufus | reverse complement strand
CCTGTGAACACACAACCCAATTCTATGAACCTACAACCCCGTCCTGTGAACCTACAACCCCATCCTGTGAACACACAACCCAATTCTATGAACCTACAACCCCGTCCTGTGAACCTACAACCCAATCCTGTGAACACACAAACCAATCCTGTGAACCTACAACCCAATCCTGTGAACCTACAACCCGACCCTATGAACACACAACCCAATCCTGTGAATCTACAACCCAATCCTGTGACCTACAACCCCATCCTGTGAACACACAACCCAATTTTCTGAACCTACAACCCCATCCTGTGAACACACAACCCAGGACTGCTCTGGGAGCAGGGAACCTCCAGGACTTAGGGAATCTACATCCCATGGCACTGCTGGCTGAGGTTTCCCACATCAAACTCGAAGGCAACAGCAGGAATTGGACATTAAGTGATGTGAACATGGGAGGGACACCCTTCCTCAGCAGGTGCCTGCATAAGCCATTTTCTCAAAAGAAAATATGCCAAAAAATGAAGACCTGACAACCAGAAAAATACAAATTATTTGTCTCAAAGGACCTTTTTTTTTAAGAAAACCCCAAACGCTCTTAAGTAAGGGCATCAACAGAGTGGGGAAACAAATGGACAGGTAAAATTAGAGCACAACACTGCAGTGGTCCCTCTCAGTCTGGGACAAACTCCCTGGAAAGGCACTGGAGGTGTTTGTGGGTCAGCAGGGGCTCAGGCAGTGCCTCTCAGCCCCTCCCCAGCAGCAGAGCTCCCCCAGCCCTGCCAGGACACCCGGGAGCAGCACAGGCTCCATTCCAGAGGAGCTGTTCCCAGCTGGGACAGCAGCAGATGTGACCCTGCTCTGCCTCATGCACTGGGTACAGGTTGGATAGCTCAAATTTAAGTTTGTTATTCAAGCATGATCTGCTTAGAGGTCAACAAGAACCACCTAAAGCACAGGGTTTGTGCACAGCTCTGTCTCTGCTCAAGTTGTTGTCACTATGCAATGCAGAAAATCACATTTATTTCCCAGGTGAACACCTTCAGGGATCCAAAACAAAACTAAACCTAAACCAGATATAGTAGTAGACAAAAACACATTATTTCACTCTAATAAGTCAATAATGAGCCAAAAGATGTGAATATCAGTTGAAGCAACAGGCTTATATGAACTCACATTCCTGAGATCCCTTCACACTGCTCTGACCAGGTCCATCTGTCACAAGAAGTACTCACCACTGGGCTTATTTCTGAGGAGAAAAGAGCACCTTACATTCATATAATTCATATAATTCTAGCACAGACTGATATTTGCAGTGTGCACAACCACACCCATCATTCCACCTGTACATCCCTGTCCAAGAACCAGTGTTTTACAGAACTGACCTACATAACCCAGCAATTCCTTTTCTGTGTGGCACTGACACTCCAATTCCAGCAGCAAACTCCTCCACACTTATTGCAGTTTCCTTCACAAATACATCAGGGAAACTGCTGCTGTCCCATATAAAAACCCCACAAGTTACAGTCAACAAACCTGTTTAATGCCCATTGCTGCCCATCCTCTACTCACACTTTCCCCCTTTCCGATGGCTGATTTTTTGTTTGTTTTTGACCTAAAATTGCCAAACTTTACATAATAAATGCCCAGCAGAGCACACATTTCCAAGAGCCAGTATGAAATGCACGTGGTGGTGCAGCACTTACAGGGTTCAACACTCAGCAGAGAACATGGGCAGTCGTCTTGGGCCATCTCCAGCAGGGAAACCTCCGACACAAAGCCCTGGGTTCATTGATTCCACCCTCTTTGGGGGCTGCAGTGGTGCTGGAGGGAGGGCACACCCAGTATGGATTTGGATGTGGCCAGAAAAGAGGGAGGGGGCAAGGGGAAGAGGGAGGACCCAGCAGCGGGGAAATCCCGCTGGATAAAGGAGGAGAACCAGGCAGGAGATTCCATGACTCCCTTCCCACCACCATCCCAGGAGTGGTTTCAGAGCCAGAGGCAGCAAACAACAAGGCTGTGACTAACAGAGTTCACATTTGTAACTCTGGCCCTGATCTGTCTGAAACCGCAGGAAGGGCAGGAGTTTGCCCTGGCATTTCAGAAAGCAACTGCAGCACCAACTGCTCCTGCAGCAGCTGCCAGCAGCACCAGAAGGAGCAGCAGCTGCCAGGAGGGTCCCAGGCACATCCTGATGTGTCCCTCACATGCTGCTGCCTCTGAGGAGCCACTTGTCTGCAGCAACTGTTTTTAGGACAGAAGATAAAGGGACATTGTTGCCCTGACTTTTGCAGTTCTGGATGTTACCATTCTTTTGTAACTGGTTCTCAGACATTCTCTGTAAACACAGCCATGTTATTGTAACGGTATCTTTTTATTTACATTCCTTTCTCCTGGGCACAGAAGTTTGATGGACATTTCCTTTGACCAGTGTGATTGAGGGGAGGCCCTTTGTCTCCTCCAATCCACAGTGAATTATAAGACACATAGATAATAAAGATGGGCAAGGCCTGATGCATTTGTTCCTTGATCTCAACAGGTGTCTGTCTCCTTTCATGTCGTTACTGCGACAGGACACGAGTTCATCTAACACAGAGAACATTAAAGACAACTTTTTAGCAGTAATTCCACACGTCCTTTCTCAGTCTGGATGTGTGAAAGCTGGGGAGTGCTTGAAGGGGTTGCTTCCCACCTCCCCAGAATGATCAGTGGGACTGCAGCAGGAATTTGGTTTTTACACAGGTTTCTCTGCTCTGAGGTGCTGCTGATGAAAATCCACCCAAGGAGTGGAGTGAAGCTCCCAGTGTGGGCCAGCAGCTCTCAGCAGTCCCGGCAGAGCTGCACGTGAGTGGTTCTGATCCTTCCCAGGGCACCCTCCACATTTGTCACCCCAGCTCAGGGAAAGGGCAGTGGCAGGAACACAAAGAGCTGCAGTTTTCCAGCAGAACACTCCAGGCTCACATTTCCCAAGGTTCACATCATTTCTTTAATGCAGCAGTTGATGATCCACCTCCAGACATCCACTTCAATGAGTTCTGCGCTTCAGCCAAACTCACAAAACTTGACAGAATTTACCCTCTAGTGATGAGTCATTAACAGAGCCTTCCCATTTTCCTCTCTCTCAATACCACTGGAATACAATCCCAAATCACTGGACTGACCCAGCCAGGGCTAAGTTTCTCAGGAGAGTTTCTGCCCCTTTCCTTCTCGAGACTTCTTGAAAGGATCTCTCAAGATGAGAGTCACAGGATGTGATTCAGAAATCCCTGCAAGCATCCAAAACTCCCCTCACCTCGCTCAGAACAAGTGAAACATCCCTGGAAGGGTGGGGGATGTGGGAACAGGAACGTGGCTGTTCCTGACTCTTTATCTTCAGTGGCACCAACAAGAGATCAGCAGTGATTGTTCAATAGATGAATTCTTCCCCAGGCAGTTCAAATTGAAGTTCAAGCAGCTGGGTGCTGTAGGAACAAATGTGGCCCTGCTCTGTTTCAGGGAGTTTAAGACCTGCCTTCATGTTTCTCCCAAAAATGTGTGGTATCCTTTTCTAACCAGCTCCAGTGCAGATTTTCCATATCAACCCCACCACTTACAGAGTCAGACTCTGCCGTTTCAGCACCACTCATTTCCTGATCTCTGCTCTGCTTCCAGCACAAACCAACTCCACTTCCTTGTTCTCCTGAAATTACACAATTCTGTTGGTCCTGGCCTTTGCATAATTCACAGTAAATATTTTACTTTCTTCCTGTTCCCCGAAATACTGGAAGTTTAATTTAAAAACTACTTTTCTCTAGATTTATAATCAGTTTAAATATTTGAAATAATTTATGTTTAATATATTTCTTCCAAAGTTCTTCAAGTATTAAAAACAAAAGCTTATCTCCAGAAATCACCATCCTAGAATATTCACTGACAATGAAAGGAGTTTATTATACCATTCCTTTTTAATCTCAAATACCTTTACAGCTCTACACAACGTGGCACAGTGAAGCTTAAATCTTGAAATTCCTGGTTTTTTTTCCCTTTTTGAACTGTGACTTTCAGAGTTTGAGTTTTATTAAGCCAGGCAGTCCCTGGGGCTTTTTTCCACCATATTAGACATGAGCCAGAATAAGTAATAGGGCAGTGAACAGTGCCATCATGTGTGTTAGGAGCACACAGTCACACATGGGGTGTGCCAGGGATCACTTCATACTTGCTGAAGACATCACATCCCTCCTGAGATGTTGCCATAGAAACCTCGAATTATGTCTATAGGGGAAGAGAAAAAGGTTTCCTAAAGGTATGGATGAAGCAGCTCCATGGAAACCAGCCCTGGCTGTCAGAGGAAATGAAGGGAGGGGGTTTGTGTGGGAAGGCAGGGGATGATCATCATCTAAATATGCAAAGAGCCATGAAACAGGAGAGCTGTTCCTGCCTCATCCATCCCTGGCACGGAGGCCTCGTGGCCTGAGAGCTCCTGGCACACTGGAGATGCCCCCAGGCACTGGAGGTGCACAAACCTCTCCCCACGTGGCTGAAACAGCCCCCACACTGCCACAGCAGCCTGGCACAAATTCGTGTTGGTCCAAGCTAAAAAGTGTTGGGAGAAGTCTGTCAGTTCACTCCACCCTGAGTGTTTTCAGCCTACAGATACACCAGCCTGCTCTGAAAAGAAATTGAGATATCCCTGGTAAATTTTCATCCCACTTGTCTACAAATGTCACCAGATCAGCCTCTCTGGAAAAATATAGTATTTATTCTTTAAGGCAACGTTGGAAGTGCAGGCTCTGGAACAGAAACCTTGTGGAAATTCCCATTGGCTGCATAAACCAGCAGACTAAGCCATAGCAATGCATATTATTGTTGGATTGTGCTGAAGTCACTGAGGCCAAGAGTCAGGCACCCTCAACATCTCAGTCTGATGCTGTTACCCTGAGCTCCCTCAATAGAACTCTGAGGTAAACATATGCTGCTCTCTCATGGTGAAATAAGCACTTAAACAGATCAGAAGCCTAAAGCAAATGAGTCAAATCTAATCCTTAATCAGCACTTGCTAGTTCACTAACCCCAGACAAATTATTTAATGCTGTTTATTGAAACTGTGAGAGCAGCTGGTTATCTGCAGCTCTATCCCCAGCTGCTGACAGGGACATGATCCCAGCCAGGGACCCTTCATTCATTAAGCATTGATGAGGGCAAGGAAAGCATAGGAAACATTCAAACACTTATGGGAGTGCCTCAAAAACTCTTCCAGAAAAAAAAAAAAATAAATGAAGAGCTCTAGCAGCATCTGGCTGCTTTATCACTAAGGAACATGTTGTGTGGTAGTAAAAGGCACTGAGATACATGTTGTAATCAGCCTTTATCCATTGTATTTCCCTTTTCCATCCTCTCTCAGATTATATTTACCTGAAGAGGGTTTTCTACCCAAACACTGTTTTGGGGATTCACAGGAGTCCTTCCAGCTGGGGGACACAACCCTGAATTTGGGGGATATTGTGGAACCACCTCCCCCCAGCTCCCAGCCAGGCTCCTCTCCAAGAGGAGCAGAATTCCTGGGCACACACAGCTTCCTGCCCTGCCCCAGCTTTCCAAGCCCTGCTCTTGGATGTTTTTGCAATCTTACACCACAACTCAAACCTCTTCCTGCCCGGCTTCATTTCACATTCCCTCCGTGGCTTGCCAAACCCTAACTCACAGAACACTTTCTTTATAAAATTCCTCTCTCTCCAAGGCTCAGGAGTAGCATTATTTGTCTTAGCAGCGGATCCAGTTTTCTAACCCATCTCTCCAGCCCTTCTAACAGCTGGAGAATTCTGCATTCTCCACTGCAGAAAGTTAAAACAAAACCTGTGGGGAAAAGACATCACAAACCCAAAAGATAAAATATCATTTCACTGGAACAGAGCCATCAGAATTCCAGGATTATGTGAATGGGCCTCTTTGGAACTCAGGATTGGTTTTCACCATATCCTTATGAAGGGAATCAAAGCTGAGCTTTAAAGACCAGCATTGTTACAGCCAGCACTAGACTCAGAATTTTACATTTGCAAGGCATTAATTTGTGGACCATTTGGTTTCATGGAGACAAACAGTTTTAATAAGGAGCTGGAGTAACCAACAGGAACAAATACATCAGTCAGACAAATCAATTCTGAGTAAACACCTCCCAAATCAAACCCTGCTGAGAGCAGCTCCAGCAGGTACCTGTGCTCCTCTCAGAACCTCTCTCCCATCCCAAAAACACAAACAAGCCTTGCTTATCTTGGCCTGCCAATCACAGAGCTACAGGGATTGTATAAATAGGCAGGAGAGATAGCAGTGTCCTACAGACCAAGCTGAAAACATTCCCAGTCCTTGGGCTGCTGTGCTTCTCTCCTTGACACAATTAGCAGGAGTTAAAGAAACATTTTCCCTGAAATGTTGAAATGTTTCAGATTCTTCAACTCGTCTGAACTTTACTCCCCAATCCCTTTTTCCTTTTTTTCCCAGAACTTGTAAAACTCCAAGGCATTAAGTGGCTTTAAGCAGAGAAGAATTGAAGACAAGAGCTAAAGCACTGCTTGCTCTGCCCCATCCTCAGCAGGATATTCCTTGTCCAAGTATTTATGCCCATCAACTTCTGAAAATTGAAGATATCTTCTCAACATAAATGTAAATCTTCACAAAGGTAAAATTGATTGTGTAGGACAAACTCCAGGGTAAGCTCTGGAGAGGACCTCAGACAAGACGCTGTTGTCAGGTAACACCCTCCAATATTTTCTCTGGAAAGAAATACACAGAGAAATTTCTTTTTCCTCCCAGTCTCAAAAGCACTGAATTTGTGTTCCACATCTTCAACTCTCATCTCTGCACTGACAGCTGAGACACGCCCCATTTACCTAATGAGCAGTTCCCTGTTTTATTCCAAATGTATCATGTTGTTGCCCACGTTCCTTGCTAGCAGTGCAATTCCAAGTATTTGATAATGGGAGGATCTTAATTGCAGAATTACCATTAAATGCCATTTTCCCCATGGAGGTGGCAGTTCAGAACTACAAGGACTGCTGGTAACAATCAGAATTCCCACCCAGGAGGAGCAGCCATCCTTCAGGGCTGCATTTCCCACCCTGATTTACCTTGACAGATGATTTTAATGTTTATTTGTTCTACTCTAAAGCTGTCTTCTGCAGACTGCCCACCTTGTGTTATCTCCTCATTTCTCTCCTTCAATCACTTCATTACTTCAGTTTCCACCTGATTCTGATACATGAACTTGCATCTTTTGTTGCTCAGCTGTGGAACCTGAGCTCTCCGCCTTTTAGTGAGGACATTTTCCTGTTTTTAATGGGCTCATTCCTTAACCCAAAACACTCGAGGAGGTGTAGGAGTTCCTGACTTCATTTCCTCCTCAGACAAGAGTTCCAGTAAAGCAGAATAATCAACTGAGCTAACCCCTAAGAATAAAAAAAATATTAACTCAGGAATTCTGCTTATGATCCAAGGGTGCTAAAGAAAGGAACAACACACAATAATGATTAGCAAGTTCTTCAGAGCTCCACTAGAAAACACACAGATGGCACACAGACAGTCAAATGCTACACACACATTTCATGACATTTTGGAAGCAGCACATTTGGATTTGAATACACCAAGCTGTTACTCAGAGCAGCCTTCTTTTTTTTATTTTTTGCCACCAACAAAACTCTGCCTCGTTTATTTTCATACTTAAACACAAACCCAGCACATATCTTTGAGCATGCTGTAGTAAAACTATTAACATGGATTTGGATGTTGCTGTGATCAGTTTTCTTCTCCCTTTTGAGTCTGGAGGGAGCCAGAAGCCAATGGAGAAAGGAAAGCCATCTGTAAACCCATGGAAAGGAGACCTAAAGGACCAGACCCTTCAGAAAGTTTTCTTACTCCTGGAAATGGTCATTGAAGTGACTTTAGGTGCCTCTGCCAAGTTGTTAAAGCTCGGTAAGAACAGGTCCAACAGTCCTGTGCTTGCCTTGTCCACCAGAATGGTCACGATAAGATGTTTTTGCCATCCCTGTTCTTCCCAACCCATGCAGCAGATGACAATGCCCAATTCCCATTTTAAAATCAGATTCAAATCCTCTCTGGCAGTTTTGCAGCCAGCTGAGCTACTTCAGCAGAATCCCACTCCACTGCACTAATACACCATCAGATTTATGAGTACTAAAATATGCTTATTAGATAAAAGCCGTTTCCCAGGTTTTATAAATAGTGGGGTTTTTCACTGAGGAAGCAGAGCTGGCAGTCTAACAGCTGCTACAGCAGCGAGAGACAGGACACAGATATATGAATTTCTGAATTTTATCAAGCAGTTCTGTTGCAAAAAAAAGGCTCAGAAGCATCTGCTCTGAGCCCAGAATGCAAAATCATCCAGCCAGTCACCAACACTCATGTTCAGAAGGGCACAGCCCAGGAGATGCTGACTCCCTAATGCTGCTGTAAACTCTGACTTCACTGAGCTCACCTGAGCCCTCCTGCAGCCTTAAGGCAGAAATCAGAGACTCACTCACTCCCATACTCCAAACAGTCCCTTTAGCCACAAATCCCACTCCCTTACATAAACTTTCATCCCATCACAAAGAAGGCAAGAGAAAACACTCCCTTGTGGGCAGGGTTTACAGGTTTTGGCCTCCAGCAAATCTCATCTCCATTCCTGCTCACCCTTCAGGATGAGGAGGTGTCTCCAGAGAGTGCAGAGCATCAGCAAGCAGATCATCTCAGCAATAATTACACTTGGCATTCAAATTATAGCCCAGAATAATTTCGTTTAGGCCTTCACTGACTAACAGGAGAAATAAAAGACATCCATAAACATCAGAGAGGAACGACAGGCTGACATCAGAGCAGAGCTGAACTCCTGCAATTCCTGCACTTCGTGAAAGGCTCCTCTGGGGAAGGGAAGCTGCCAGAGCCCTGCTTGGAGAGCTCAGCTGCCTCTCAAACACAACCAGCTTAGAGCAGCCACTGCAGGAGCTCAGAGAAACAAATGTAAAAACCAAGATGCATTTGGAAATAAACAGAGCAGCGTTGGGTTAGGAGTGGGTTTCAATGGGTTAGGAGTGGGTTTCAAGGCCTGCAGTGTGAGCCATGGTGTTCAGTGACACCAACTTTAGCAATAATTACTCCAACATGTGTTTTAACCATGCAGAAGGTTTCTTGTGTTGCCCATACCGTGCTGGGATCCACAGCCACTCTGAACACCTTGAGAGTGCTGAGTGTTCAAATAGAGATCTTGAGCCATGTCCTTTTCACACCCAAATTTAAAAAGCTTTGTTTGCTATTCATTGTCATTCAACAAGTCCAGGTTGAAAATCAGCTTGGAAACAGCACTAGATCTATTTAAAAAATATTTTTCCTTTCAATTGCCGTGTGTGCAGAAAGCACAACAGGGCACACGTTCCTTAGCTGGCTCTTACCCACATTTTGTTCTTCACACCCAATAAAACTCTGCCAGGAATCCGCCTGGCTGCTCTGCTCACTCTCAGCGTCGGGAATGGCCCATCGAGGGAGACAAGGGATGGAAAGATGTGGCCACATAAAAGCAGCACCTCACAGGGACAGATGAACCTGAGGGAGCACATTTAGAAGCAAATCCCTCGAGCACTGGCTGGAAGAGGAGCAGCTCCACTGATGCCACCAGAGCTGCATCAGCTGGTGCTGAGCTGTGGGGAGCCTGGCTTTGTGTCCCCCAGCTGCAATCCACATAATCCGTGCTCTGCTACAAGTGTTCTCCACTGGAGAAACACAACATTTGGCACATAAACCGCTAATGAGATTAAAAAGCTCATTTTTATCTCCTGCTCTGCTCAGATCCCCAGAAAATTCCGCATGTGCCTTTCCCCCATCACATATCCAGGGATGTCACCTGCACAAGAACGAGGTTGTTTCTCAGCCAAGGAGCTCCTGTCCATGGCAGGGGCTCACACTTTCAGATGTTAACTACTCCTAAAACACAGGCCCTTCCTCAAAGACACATTAACAGATTAATTAGGCTTATTTACACAAATAGTAAACATACAGCTGGCCTGATCCTCTTACTCCAGCCATAAGACTGCAAGGGCTTGGAAAGGGAGCACAAAGATCCCTGAGCTCTCCAAGGGCTTGGAAAGGGAGCACAAAGAGCCCTGAATTCTCCAAGGGCTTGGTCAGGGAACAGAAAGAGCCCTGAATTCTCGAAGAGCTTGGAAAGGGAGCACAAAGATCCCTGAGCTCTCCAAGGGTTTGGAAAGGGAGCACAAAGACCCCTGAGCTCTCCAAGGGCTGGGAAAGGGATCACAAAGATCCCCAAGCTCTCCAAGGGCTTGGAAAGGGATCACAAAGATCCCTGAGCTCTCCAAGGGCTTGGAAAGGGAGCAGAAACATCCCTGAATTCTCCAAGGGCTTGGAAAGGGGGCACAGAGATCCTCAAGCTCTCCAAGGGCTTGGAAATGGGGCAGAAAGAGCCCTGAGCCCTCTAAGGATTTGGAAAGGGAGCACAAAGATCCCTGAATTCTCCAAGGGTTTGGAAAGGGAGCACAAAGATCCCTGAATTCTCCAAGGGCTTGGAAAGGGAGCACAAAGAGCCCTGATCTCTCCAAGGGCTTGGAAAGGGAGCATAAAGACCCCTGAGCTCTCCAAGGGCTCGGAAAGGGAGCACAAAGAGCCCTGAGCTCTCTAAGGGCTTGGAAAGGGAGCACAAAGATCCCTGAATTCTCCAAGGGCTTGGAAAGGGAGCAGAAAGATCCCTGAATTCTCCAAGGGCTTGGAAAGGGAGCACAAAGAGCCCTGAGCTCTCTAAGGGCTTGGAAAGGGAGCAGAAAGATCCCCAAGCTCTCCAAGGGCTTGGACAGGGAGCAGAAAGAGCCCTGAGCCCTCTTTGGGCTCCTTAGCTCGGGGGCAGCGCTTGGTGCAGACCAAGAGCATTTCCAGGTCTGAGGTGCCACAGAGAGCTCCAAAGCAGACAAAGGAGGTGCCAAGGGATCTCCTGTCAGGGCAGAGGCTGGAACATTCCCAGCCCAGAGCAGCAGTGCCTCACACAAGTTTGGAGTTGAAAGCTGTAGGGACACGGCCCCGTTTTGCTCTTGTCCAGCTCTAAGTGAGAGATCAGCTCCAGTTCCCTTTGTACCCCAAGGCCTCATTAAAATAAAATTAGAAGCTTCTCAGACTACCAAGGTAGCCCAGAGCCTCTGTACACACCAGTCATTTTTTTCCCTTTCCCTTCCTTGTGGCACAAGGGAGAATTCTTTCAACACTTAGGCTGCTCTAAGACTAAATAATTAGATTTCCCCCTTCTCTATCTAGCCTGGATCCTCAAAGCTTTCCCTGGCAAAGGCAAGGAAGAGCAGATGTTCAATTCAGATGAGATTAAAGGGAAATGTTCCATATTGATTCCCCTTTCCTGTAAACAAAAAGGTAGAGATCACAATGAAAGTCAAGGAAAAAGATCTCAGATTTGGTAACTGAATCTGCAGCCAAAAGTCATGAGAAATTGGCCAAATTTGCCACCATGTGGAAAATGTGGCAGAACCAAGGAACTTGGCTTCAAAAATTACCTTGGCCTGAGGAACTTGGTTCCAGTCTCTTGTTTTTGCTTTGCCAACCATCCCTAAGACTCCAAAACCAAAGTGTGAAATCCTAATTAATTATTGGGTACCCCAGAGGCAGGAAAAGTTAAATATTAGAGGGGGAAAGAATAATGGTAGAAGAAAGAAAAATCAAGAAGAATCAAGGAGAAATTGATAGATTAGGTTAGAATAAAAAGTTTATATGTGTACATCTGGGCTGGATGACAGCTGCAGTGACTCGTGATAAAACATCACCCAGCCAATGGAGTTGTTTGAAGAAGTCTCCAGGGAGTGAAACAAGGAATAACAGAATAAAAATGAACCGAGATAATTATGTGGATGTTTCTTTCAGTCATAACACAGCTCAAGCTGAGGGTGAAAAGGTAGGAGAGGTGTGTGGGTTGAGACACAAATAAGGATTAAACCCATTGTGTAAAACTTGTATCCAGATAAAAGTTTGCAATTCCCAGCCTGGTGATCAGAAACAGATTATTCTGCAAGCACTTCCCAGCAAAGGGTGGGACCCATCACGGAAAGAGGCATTTTCCCCATGATTTCATTACGGCTGGAGCAGTCCTGCCACAACCATGGAAAAGAGGAAACACTCACAGGGGTGGGATGAATGAGCTGCTGATTTTCTCCATCCTGCTCTTCCAGGGGTCCTGTTTCAGGAGCTTTTTCTTCCCCCAGTCCTGAGTGTGGTCACTGAACTGCCATGGTCATGAAGCCACATCCTAAAACCTCTCCAGCAAGGCTGGTGGCAAACCTGCCTGCCTTGTCTTAGGGCTGTGAGCAGGCTGCTGTCATCAGGCTTTTCATTTTTATCTCTACTAATCCCAGTAATCTCTTGCTCTTTAGTCAAGTTAGGCCCCCAGTAGTGACCACTGTTTGTGCTGTGAACACTCAGGATGTGGTTACAGCAAATCCAGTTTCTGTTCCCTCTTGACTGAACCTCAGAACTCTCAATAAAGTGCATAAGAATTACTAAATTAACTTTTTTGGTGAGCTTCTAAAGCACCCCACAAGGGAAATCCCAAGAGAGTCCACAAACAGAAAGGCACATTCTGAAAGATAACATAGTCTGGACATCTTAACACAAAACTGCACAAATTATTTGCTCTCTCTTCACCAATTTCCTCACCTGTAGAAGAGGGAAAGCATAAAAATGCATTGAGATAATAAATTCTAAGACAAAGCATCACCACTGAAAGGCAAGAGCTGATCCAGGCCATACCTAACAGAGCTGTCATTTCTGTGCCTAGAATTTCAGGTTTCAGGACTAAAATTGGTAACGCAAAATGGGTTTGCACCTGGCAGGCAAATGCAGACCAAACACATTTAAAGTGTGAGAAAAGGTGTTCTCAGCTTCAAAGGAAGGAGAGCTGAAGGGACAGGGACTGAAACCCAACAAAGGCAGTGAAGAGGCAGCAGACAGGCAGGGGCCAGTGATTAAAAATAGCTTGGATGAGTCTCTTATTTTGTTTGCCACAGATACATTCCTGAAACCTCTCAGCACACAAGGAACAAATCACCTTGGATGAATGTACTTCTTATTCCCTCCGAGTTCCATTCAACAAAAGGAGTTTTGAGAGCAGCCTTCAGTTCCAGCCTGATTGTTCCTCTGCTTGCAGCATTTGGTGGGCACAGAGCTCCTGTTTTTGTGAATCACAAATACCTTGTGCATCTCATCACCAACTCCACGGTGCCCCCAGGTCTCAGCCTGCCCAAGCTCTACCCAAACCACACCATTATCCTTCCAAGTCTCCCAGTCACTGCTCCAAGGCCACAATCCCTCAAGAAGTCCTCATGTAGCTCAGGCTGTGTCACAAAATCCACCTGGATGCAACTTTGCCAGATTCCCACTTTACAGAACGTTATGCAAACTTGGGGTGCAGGGCACTGGTCCTGCAAGAAGCCATCCAATTCTATTTAATAATATCATGGAACTAAAAAGGGGGGGTTGTACCCTTCCATATGGACATGGCAACCTCAGGCTAGAGCAAGTTGTTCTCACAAACATTTACATCCCCAGGTGCCACAGGAACAGCACTCACTCCGTGTACCTTGAGATGCAGACCCTCTGTTAGAAGCAGCCACCTTTCTGGTACATCACTGGACTTTCACTGTCCCTTTTGGCACATCACTCCTCTGAATTTTCACTCTCCATTTTGGCACATCACTCCTCTGAACTTTCACTCTCCCTTTTGGCACATCACTGAACTTTCCCTCTCCCTTTTGGCACATCACTCCTCTGAACTTTCCCTCTCCCTTTTGGCACATCACTCCTCTGAACTTTCCCTCTCCCTTTTGGCACATCACTCCTCTGAACTTTCACTCTCCCTTGCAATAACCAGTTGTGCTGGGGAGGTTTCCAGAAGCTGCTGGCCAAGCTCGCAGCTGGTGCCTTGCATGGAGGTGGCTGCAGGTGGGGAAGGGCTCCCAGGGATTTCAGGTGGAATAAGCACTCCTCGCTGCCTCCCTCCCTTCCTGGTGCTTACAAATGCTCTGCCAGCAAACCCTGCAAGCTGAGAGATCATTAATCATTTGGGTACAAAAGGAATATTAACCCAACAGTGCTCCCTCCTGGGACTGTGGCCTCAGGCAAGGAGTAAGTCATTAGCTGGACTCTGCAGTTTCACCTCCACCACAGCAGCGCACCAGAGCTGCTCCTTGATTAATCTTTTATTTCAACACAGATTATCTGTTCGTGTTTGAGGTTATTTGTCCATTTTACCTGCCACGGAGTTAATTAAAAGTCTAACAAAGAGCAACACACAGTTCCAGGAGTGAGTTTTCCTGTGGCATCATCAAATAACCTCGTGTATATCTTATGCCAAGTCCCTCCATCCTGACCCCCCCAGATTTTCACCAGAGCTACTTAAAATAAACACTTTATTCATTAACAAAGAATGGGAGAGAGACAACCTGTGGGTCTATGCAGTCAGAGGCCTGCCAGCCAGCCATGGTTACTGTAAATGACCTAGTTAATGGGAATGGGAGCGAGAAAGCTGCAGAGATCTCACACTCAGTCACACTCCAGCCCACACTGAGCCTGGGTTTCACTTCCCTGCCCAGTCCTACCAAAGGCAAAGACCCCTCCAAAAGGCTTGAGGAGTCCTGGGCTCTGAGCACCAGCTCAGTTCAGCACCAAGGCACAGGGGAAGGTCCATCCTCCTTCCCTGAGTGTGCTCCGTTCCATATTTTGTGCAATTCACTTGAAACCCGAGCCTGTCACATCAGCTGAAGTGTTCCTCTGTGGATGGGCTCCCTCCTTGCTGCAGGGAGGTCCCTGAGCTCCAGGGTCCCTGCCCTGCCCAGTGCGCGGTGTCAGGGCGATGGGTGTCACAGCAATGGGTGTGATGGGTGTCAGGGCGATGGGTGTCACAGCGATGGGTGTCACAGCGATGGGTGTCTACATCGATGGGTGTCAGGGCAATGGGTGTCACAGCGATGGGTGTCACAGCGATGGGTGTCAGGGCAA
>VZRZ01006345.1:70336-84168 GCA_013398175.1 Climacteris rufus | reverse complement strand
GGTGTCAGGGCGATGGGTGTCACAGCGATGGGTGTAATGGGTGTCACAGCGATGGGTGTGATGGGTGTCACAGCGATGGGTGTGATGGGTGTCATAGCGTGGGTGCTTACTGCAGCCTGCATCTCCTGGCAGACAGGAGGGCTGAGGGTGGGCATCATTATCTCCAAACAGCAGTTCCAACCCCTCTCCCTCCCGAAACAGCACACACAGCACACAAGCAGCAGCGTGTTTGCTTGACAAGGAAGAGGTGTTGGCAAAAACCACAGGGCGCCAGTTCAGGATTGTTGCCCTGAGTTTTGCAGTTCTGATGTTTTCATTCTTCTGTAACTGTTTCTCACACATTCCCTGTAAACATGACCATGTTTTTGTAACAGTAGTTTATTATTTACATTCCTTCCTCCTGGGCGGAGAGATTTTATGGATATTCCCTTTGACCAGTGTGATTGAGGGGCGGCGAGCTGTCCCTCCAATCCACTGTGGTTTCTAAGACACATATAAAATAAAGTCTGGCCCCACATCAGACACAGTTTTCTTTGCTCTCTTAGCAGGTGTCCCTGTCCTTCTTTTCGTGTCCTTATTGCGACACAGGATTGGGGTGCAGGGTGGTGAAAAGCCTGAGACAGCACAGCACAAAGCTGAACACAGCCTGGGCATTCCCAGCCATGCCTCCTGCCTCATCTGGGAGCAGCTCTGACATTTCCATCTCCTCCACGCCCAAGTTTTTCCTTGGCATCAGCACACACGTTGGCCCAAAGCACATCTTCCATCCCTTAATTGTCACTCCATTTTAATCTGTTTTACCAAGCTAGGTATCACCAGCCTTTATAAAAACCCAATTTCTTTGTGCCCATCTTGCCAAGCATCCAAGGGGAGGAGGGGAGACTGGAAAAAGGATGCAGAAAGACGTGGGCATGTGTGAGAAGTGCTGGAAATAGCACAAAGCTGGTAACAGGAATAAAACTGTGCCTCCACAGGAACTGAATAGGCTGAAAAGCACAACACCTCTTCTTGGTTTGCAGACAGGAGACACCACACAGGACACCACCCCCATTTTTGGGGGTGGAATTCCACAGTGGGATCATGCACCATTTCAGGAGAACCCTCAGCAACATCAGGGTAGCACCCCAGAGCAGCAGGGAAATGTTCACAAACCCAGGCTGTGCAGGGCTGATAAGGAACAGAGTGACAGAATAGTTCTGTGAAAGGGAACATCAGGAGGCACTTCCACAGGCAACAGGAGCAGCACGGGGTTTCACATCAAGGTTTTGAGCCAAATCCCAAAAACAGACATGGGAATGGCAGAACAAGAGGTCTCAAACTATCCAAAGGTAAGGAAAAGGGTTCAGGGGGTGTGAGGTCTTACACACTGTCACTGGTTTAGCTGCAAGTAGGAGAGGAGACTGTGCCCAAAAGAGGCAAATTTAAGAAGTCTGGAGGAGAACAGGAGAAAGGAAAAGCTGCAGTGCCAGTCTAGTTCCCATCACAAGTACAGAACATTTGTCTCTGTCCTGTGTTTATGATGACAACATCCTCCAGGATGTGCTGGCCAGGGCCAGCACAGCTCCCATTCATTCAGCACTATTTAAACACTGAGATAGCCCCGAAATCAACACCAGAGAGTCAGCCAGGGGCTGACCCTAAGTGACCCACTTCTGTCCCTGCAGGAGCCTCCAGTGGAGCAGGGGCAGAATTCCAGCCTCCAGTGGCCTCAGTGCACTCCCTGAGCAGTCACTGTATCTTTAAATAGAAATTTAAAATATCGTCTCACTCTCCATCTACCAAGAACAGCAGGGTCAATCCTGCTTTTCATGGGTAGGCAGACAGCAGGCAAACCTCAGGATTTTAAGATCAGGGCTATAGATTCAAATAAACTGTTCAAATAGTTGCAAATAAACACTTGTTAGTTTGTAGGTGTGGAATAGGAAATGCCCCACGTGTGCCCAGTGACTGCACTCCTGACCCAGTTGGGTTTTGTTGGACTCTTTCCTGTAAGGAAATAATTTATTTCAGAGACTACAAGACTAAACCCAAGTGTTTTTAACTTCACCCTGCACCTGCATCCCCAGTAAAGACTGATCAGAGCATGGAAGCACAGGAGAGTGACTGATTTGCATCTCATTACCATGGATGCTTATTGCACTATTAAACTTACTCAGCTCTGTTTCCAGGGCAGATCAGGAATAAACTGATGTTCCACAACCCTGTGCCTTGAGTGCCTTGGGGCTGACAAAATGCACAGGGCAGGTGAGCACCAAAATGCAGGATCAGGGGAATATAAATACATGTTGCCAAAATATGGTGGTGTGATCAGCAATTTTCCTTTTGGGATCAAAAAATGAAACATGCCATAAAAGCTCTGAAAATGTGACTTATTCCTTAAGTTTCCTTAAGGGATAGCTGTGCTTTCTCCCTCCTCTTTTCCTGTTGTGCCTTTTACTTTATTCTTTGTTGTTTCATGTTACTGCTCATCCCCCAAATGAACTAAAGATTCTTCCTTAACCAAGGGCCCACAGCTCCAGCAACCTCAGCCTTTATGGTGTAAATCAAATTTGGTCGAAGAAAAAACTTGGAAGTCTGCTTAAAAAAAAATTTTAAAATAAACAAAGTAAGAAAACCCTCCATAAACCCCGGTGTAGTATGAATAGTAACATAAAGTGAGACAAGTCATTCATGTTATTAAAGAGCATGTTATTAAGTTCTCTATAAAACAAGCTCAGACTCATTGCTTAAATTCACCTCTGGCATGTGCACCTCACTGGCTGAAAACCACTTTATTCACAGGCAACTCAGCTGCAAGTTGTCTTTTATAAATGGAACCTTTGTAGAAAGTTTAAGAAACACACAATAAGATCTTTCCCTGTCAGGGGTTGCTCTTTGTGTCATCTTCTGGAGGGTCTCCTTGAAGAGTCAGAATTGTCTGAGGACACCAGGTAATCAGGGATGCTCTTCCTGCCCATGCACAGCCTTTCCAAAACACCGTGTGCTGGTTCAACTGGTACAGCTCACAGGTCCAAATGCACTCCTGCTCTCAGCTGAAATCAGAATCTTTCCTTTGTGAATTCAAATGAATGAAGACACTCCAAGCCAACAGCACAGGGTGGTGTTTGAAGGGCTGTGCAGGTGTGTGATGCAAACCCCACATATTCCCAAGAAATTCAACATTTTCCATCTCTCCACTGCTGCCACATCCCCACATTTTTGCATCATTTTCCTCCCTCACCCTCTCTCCCAAGCCTTCACCCTGAGTTCCCCCCAACTCTTGGCACACACAGAACCCTCAAGAGCTCAGTTTGTGCTCCCTCCTGAAGTCCTTTTGTCCATGAGCCCCTGATCTGCCTTCCTAGCAAAGAACGAATAAATTGGCAGATGAATTTTCATATCCACATTCACAAAAGGAAATTGATGATATGAAGTGTTGAGAGCATATTCTTTTCAGGATAGGCCAAAAATTGAATTATTCAATTGTGTTGCTTATTTTCTTAGGGAGGAAAAAGGCAACAGGAGCTTCAAGGCTTAAACTTTTGATTTTCCAAGACTGAAGTCCAGCCTTGTTATTAATATTCACTAAATATATGTTGTAAAAGGGAAGAAACAATAACTATTCAGAAGTAATCCAACCCAGATAAAGGAAGATGCAAATCGTGGTCATACTTAAAAACATGGAAATTCTGTAACAAAGCTCTTACTTAACATTTCCTCAATTGTTTCAGGCTTCTTATATGGAAAAGGTCAAAAGCAAGTGATGGTAACAGCACCTGATATTTCCATATTGACCTTAAATCTCTTTTTCCCTCTTTGCTTCAGTCTGTTCTCATGAAATATGTACAGAGGCACAATGGATAATGCACCAAATGAGACCAAATTTTGTTATTAGATAAAAGAAAGAGAAGCTCTCGTCACCAGTCAGTGTTCTTGCATTCCATTCATAGGCAATTGCCATCAGCAACAGGACATCAAGCTGTGGAAAAGACTAAACAGAAAACCGGGAAATGCTTCCCAAACCTCAAATCATGCATTCACCTGTTTTTTTCCTTCAGTTTGACATTTGTACCCAAATTCCAGCAGCTTAGGAAGTCTGCAACTCCTGCTTTCCCTCTATACATTTACAGCACAGTGCTAATATTTTAGAAATGTTCTTTGTCAAGCATCCAGAGAATCACAACTGGCTAAAACCCAAGATTAACAGTGTCATCTTTTATTTAAGGCCTAATTCCTGCTTCTGAGAAGGATCACTATTAATAAGATTAGGTGGGTACACATTTGGAGCTGAGTGTGCTCACAGAATAATCAATGTGTGGCCAAAACCCTGGTCTAGCTCAGCTCACACTCCAGCCAAGGATTTTTGGCAATGTTTACTGTGCCAAGTGATGCCTCCTCTCAAACATATATATTTTTATGAATGATACAAGATATTCAGGTTCAATCTGAAAGCACACAGACAACTGGCTGTAAAAAGTGGGGTCCCACTGATAAGAATTTGTTGCAATAGCTGTTCTGAGAACTCAGATGCCTGCCCACTCCCATTTAGGCTGCTATTTCCAAGGCAATCACTTCCATGAGAAAGCTAGGAATGCTTGTTAACAGAGAGAAAAGCTGTTCAGGAAAAAAAATTAGAGGAAAACCCCCACAGAATTAAGAGGTACAAGAGCAGAGCACAAGGCTTGTTTTTAAAATTGAAGTAAAAGCTGCATAAGTGTTTTGCAGGAGGTCCAGAAATGCTCTGTTCTGAGAGTTGTCTGAGCACACCACCCTCCCTGTGTCAATCCTCGGTTTGTAGGATTTTAATACTCCGATTCCCTGTCTCAGACACTGCAACCCTGCCAAATGAACGAAGCCAAAAGTCACCGAATTTGCTCATCCCCTCCAAAAAAAAACCCCAGCGGAGCTTCCCCATCACAGCCTTTTCCACAGTCCATGTTAATAGCTTTACCAGCGACTTGCAGCAACTTCAACGCCCCAAACAAGCAGCACAGCCCGGACCGGACACCTCCGGAGGGGACGGAGATTTGTACTTCTTATTCCGCGCTGGGAGAGCAGCACGGGGGTTTCATCGGGGAATGTTTATCAGAGGGCTTCCCGGAGCGCGGGGATGGCAGCTCTCGCTGCTGGGGTGGCTGTGAGAAGGAGGAGAGAGGCTCTTACCTGGCTGTGGCAGCGGGGACGCTCATCCATCAGCGCCCGGCGGGCAGCGCAGCATCCCCGGCCAGCGCAGCATCCCCGCCCGGGCAGAGCAGCATCCCCGGCGGGCAGAGCAGCATCCCCGGCTGCACCGGAGCCTTCAGAGGGCTGCTGGCTCCGTGTGAGAGGCGGCACAGCCAGCAGAGCCCTCCGTGCCGGAGCTCATCCCCTCCAAGGACGCGGCTCGCAGCGTTTAACCCTCCCCGGGCTGCGAGCGGGAGCGCCCGGCTCGCCGGGGACCTTCCCCCCGCGCCATCCAATGCATCCGCTCCTGCAGGAACACACCTCTCCTCCGGCAGGTGGGGTTTGGCGGGCTGGAGATTGAAAGGATGTCAAACAACGCCCTCTCAAAAAATCCTCCCCCCCCAAAAAAACCCGGAGGTGAAGATGGGGAAGGTACAAAGCAGAATGAGGGGCTGGGTGCCTGCGCTGACTGAACCCCAGAAAGGTGGCTTGAATCTTACAATAGAATGGTCTGAATATTTCTATTTCCTCCTCTTACAGCAGTATCTAGAGAGGTTTTGGGGTATCTGGGCATCTACAGCAAGAATACGGTTCTTGGGGAGTTCAAGTGTTTATTTGTCCCCAGAATCAGAGAGGTTAAGGTGACATCTGACAAACACCAAAATGACATACAGGAAACACAGAAACTGAACCACATTAGGTTAATGGGTGATCAGGTCCATTCCAGCGTTAAACCACTTGGACTTGAGCACACCACTCCTGCTGCCAACATCAGCTCAGAGCTTCATGTGATCCTCTCTTCCTCATCATGGTTACTTTCCTTTTGCACATTGTCTTAATTCAGTGACCACAGACCAACTATTCCTTCCTTAAAAACATACCCTAGGGACTTGGACACCAAGCTCTCATTCACTGCAGAGAAAATCCATTGTGGATTCAGACTCAGATGTCTGGTCCTGCTTTTAAGCACAGCACCTGAGAGTTCCAGCCCTGACAGAAACACCACATCCCATCCTGTGCTTGCCAAGTCTCAGGGGACAGACTGACTTGTGCAGAGCATAGCAGACAAAGCTGGTGGATTGGTTTTTAGCAGGCTGACATGGCCCACACTAATCAGAGAAAGTAAAGTTTAAAATCAAAGCACATTTCCTTGAAGACCTTTGCTCAGAACCAAACTCATCCCACAAATGCACCAAGGTCAGAGAAATAAAACTTTACTTTGAGCACATGGGGTAGAGAGCAGATGGCAAAAAACCTTCACAAACCAAACCCCAGCCACCTGCAACATCCTCCCCCTCCCAGGACAGTCTAATTCAGGGCTTCCTCTGCACTGTTTGTTCTCAAAGCAAACCTCAGCCTTCCTCTCAGAGCCTCAAGCCAGACACTGGCAAACCCCAGTGTTTGTTCCCTAATACCTGCAGGGGCACAGGACTGGGTGCAAACACGTTTTGCAAAGATGTGAACAGAGTGGAGCCAAAGAGATCTCCTAGAAAACAACTTTATGCAGCCCTGGGGAGCACTGCAGCCCCCAGGTTAAGCTGCAGCCAGGGCTAAAGGTTCTGTCTCCTCAGCAGGACAGAGCCCCAGGTTATCTTGGGCAGCAAATGGGTTGTCTTGGGCAGCAAATGGGTTATCTTGGGCAGCAAATGCCACCTAAGCAGAGGCAGAGCAGGACCTGGCCCTTTGGAGATGCTGGAATCCTGAGATCATGGACACAGCAGCACAGGAATAAGGGAAAACTGACATCTCCCACTTCCTTCAAGTGGAAAAGAGAGTCCCCTCATTCCCAGGGTGAAAGTCCCACCCCACAGAGGGTACAACTCCTGTGTTGTTCTAATTCAATGCTGAAAACCACCCAAGAGGCACCACTGTTCTGGGTGCCACTGGGCTGTAGAACCTTGACAGAGTCAACAAGCAACACACTCACCCCAAGCACCTCACTGATCTTGTCTTCTCAGGATGTCAAGCAAGAAAATTTGCTCAATGAACTTTTTCCTGTGAATTTTTCTTTCTGGGAGCACAACCAGCATTTAAGCTCGTCACAGCATCAAGTACTAATAATACACATAATACACATAATCCCTTGATGTTTTACTGAGGAAACTGTTCTGCCTGGACTCCTTACAAAGAGCACAGAACAGACCCAGAGCTCTGCAGCTAAATGGGAGTGTAAAGCACTTTGCACTGTCTTCTGCAAGAAACCATCCAGCCACACTGCACACTTCACATGCCATCAGTCTTGGGTTACTCTACCCAGACTTAAATTAAAAAATTGTGCTTAGCAGCCAAAATTTGTCGGGGGTACAGCCATTTATTCAAACACAACCCTCACTCAGGCTTGTTTGCTCTGGTGGGGTTATCTGCATCTCTCCTGCTTGGAGTGCTCCTCTATAAAAAGCAAAGCTGACCCTTTCCAGAAGCCAACTCCTTCATGCACCACCTGACAGCTCCAAAAAACATCCTTGAAGGGAGCTGTCAATGCAGAGCTTAAAATATTCTGAAGATGACAGAGTTACATGGGGATTTCCACAGGAGCAGACACGGTGCCTTTTGAAGGTAAAAAATGCAGTAACAGCACCATAAAAGCACATTTTGTGTGCTCACAGCCATTGGGAAATTGGCCATCAGGTTTCCACCTGCCTATTATCAGATTTAAATCTCTTCCCTTGGAAAGAGGAAAAATCTGTGCCCCATTTCACCTCCCCCAGGCTCTGATCTCCCTTCTGAAAAGCAGGGAGGGGACACAAAGCCAGCCCACAGCTTCTGAGGAAGGAATTTGACCTCAAAGACTTCTGTGGATGTTGATAAGATTTGTTCTGCAAAAGAAAAACAGTTTCACAAACAAGGAAAAAAAAATCCCCTCAAACCTTTAGCTTAGCCCACCTAGACATGGGATTAAGTCTGACTGCACAACTCATTCCTGTTTATTCCCCTCAAATATTGAGTTTTTTTGCTAAGGCTCAACTCAAGAGTAGCAAAACCCAAACATCTGGGGTTTGACAAAGAAAGAAAGATAATAATAGTAAAAAAAGCAGTCAAATGCTGCTTTATTACTACACAGAGTATTCTTTATTCTCAGCACACTCGGCCCTTTCATAATCTTCCCTGCTTTCAAAACATTGCAGTAGCAGCTCTTAGAAGTGCAGCACCCCATAAAGGAAGAAAACAAATGGGCAGAAATGGGATTCAAATTTAGGACCAAACCCATACCCATGGTGAAGAATTCTTTCAGTTATACCATTGCTTTCCTTTCCAGGCATCATCATTTTAGGGCCACATGTTCATTTCTGTCCTGGACAGAGCAGGGAAAGCAGCTGGAAGTTCAACACTGAAAGTACAACTCCTAAATTATCCACAGCTCCCATTTCTCCAGCCAGCCAGGAACTGCTGTGATTAGCTTTTACCTTTTCAGCTGCCAATTAGAGGGAAAAGCCAAAAAAAGACCTCATTCTTCACTTGCAAGTCCTTAAGGGAGACCTGAAGGCAGTGAAATTTGGCCCTTTGGTTCCAGCAGAAAAGAGAGCAGTGGGATTTCTCTGCCCTGCCACCACCCATAAATTGGAATGTAAGAACTGGAGCAGGGAGAAGGAAAGCAGAGTCCTTAAAGACAGGAAATCCAAGAAGAAATTGAGCAGCTTCTGGTGTTGTAGAAGGTATTTGGACCATGGAACCCAAGGGATTTTTATGATTTAGGAGGCCACCAAAAATCTTCTCAATGCCCTTGGGCTTTGGGCAGGATTATTCCCTGCTGGAGATGACTGGAATATGTAACCCAGTGTCCAGGAGAGCCTGGCTGTGTCATTTCACATCAAAGATGGGTTCTCCTTCCCTCTGGGGTATCAAGAGTGCACTCAGACATTGCTCTGAGGAAATGTTGCCAAAAAAGCTTCTTGTTTGCTAGCACATATTGTGTGAGTTTAAACTACTCAAACACCTGCACAGAAAAACCATCATCTGGTCACAAGGTTGGATTTACAATCTGTCAGCTCGTAATTGCTATGCAAACATAAGAGGAGTTCCTCAGAAACGGGATCTTTTTCTGAGACCCAGTGCCTGTATCAAAGAAGCAGGTTCTAGGATTTGTTCCAATTTCCTTCCATATTTTTTGCCACATAACCAAATTTAGCTTCAAATAAAGGCATCAAGCATATCAAAGATAACATTTATCTCAGTACCTGCAAGTGCTGAAGCAGAGAAATTAAAGCACATTTAGACTGTGGAGAACTTGAACATACAAATATTAATATTCTCTCTGAATAATTTCCATGCAGAATTCTTGGTTTAGGTGCGATTTTCCACAGAACTAAACATTCCTCAGGTTATGGGGGTCAGGACAGATTTGAAGAACACTTCTAATAGGTACATATTGTCTCCACCTCAATACTCTTTGGAGAAATATTCAGCTGTAGGTGCTGAATTCCTCTGGTGAACCATTGCATCCTCCTCTGAACTCTTGTTTAGCTTAGACTACCCACTTAAAATGAGAAAAAAAAAAGCACAGATGAATATTTGGATAAAAAAAAAAAAATAGAGAAAAGCCCTCGTGCCCTGACAACAGGGCTGGGCAAAACAGACTTGGCAGCAGAAGGGTGTGATGGCTTTGAGCTTTCTTTTCTCAGGAAATAAAGCTATTATCTGAGTCTGGCATGCTGTAAAATCACTCTATCTTTATTTGGCAGACTTGTAGCTGAACCACTCATCAGTGAAAGTTTCTGAGCACCAGTTCCCATTGCAATCCACAGCACTTGGACAAAGAGAATAAACAAAGAGGTGAAGACAACCAAGTCCTTGCCAGGCTGTCTGACATGGCCCTTTTGGAAATGATAAGGTGCTAACTTATCTCTTTTCAACCTCTGCCACCATTCCTGAACAGTGAAAAACCTGGAATCACATTCTGAACTTTCAATTACAGGTGGTGGTCCTGCAGATGCAGGTGGAGCCTCACCTCTCTGGCCTTATCAAACCAAAAAACTTCCATCATCAATATGCCCCTAAAAAGGTTTTTTTTCCTCTTTCTATCAAGAGTAACACTCAGGTTTTGAAGTGAATTACCTCATACACTGTTGAGGAACCTTTTCACTCTGCCATTTCCTGAGGAACTGGGCTCAGCACTGAAGATCAAGCACGTTGTATAACGTGGCCAGAGCCACTCACAGCAATGAAAAGAGTTGCAAATAATTCACCTCAGGAAAAGGGCCCCATGTCCCAGAAGGCTGAGCTGTCTGGATCTCTCCAGGAGGATGACAAAAGCCTGTTCTCTAACAATACCACTTTCAAGCACACCTCAGGATTTGGCAGGTTAAGGACTGCAATTCCAACCCTTCATCTTTGAATTTTACTTTTTATGTGAAAAGGAACAGCTTTGTGCCGAGTTCTGCATGAACTGAAGCCTGGTGCAAGTCCAGAGTAAACCTGATGCCCACAAAGTTGATTCTAAGTAGAGAAGCTCATTGTGCATTGGGGAGGGAATTTAAATCCCACCTTGAGCCAAAATTCAAGTTTTTTGTCGGGGTAATGGCCACAATTGGGGACTTTTACTTTAAAGCCCAAAAGTCAGGCAGAGAAAAGAGTCACAACATCTTCACTGTGGTCCTTGCCCCCCATCCCAGTGGTCATTGCCATCGAGGCCAAGAAAAGCACAAAGCTTAAATTATATTAGACACAGACAGGCAGCAATAAACAATAAATACCAGAGATATAAAAGTTCACAGGGAAAACTGTGGCCTCAAGGCTTCTTCTTTCAAGGACAGGGTGTTTAATAATAAATGGGAGATTAATCCAGCTCTCCATCAGCAGGGCAGGCCTTCAGGGAAAACTCAGGGATGGAGCCTGCTTTATTAGAGCCATTTAGCATATTCACAGTGTCTGCTCCATCCCAAACCCCATCCTCACACACAAACACAGAGGCCAAATTTAGCTCTTCCATTTCCCCCTGCTTTCCAGCACTTCCACAAACAACACGTTTGTCAAGGGGATCTCTGCAGCAGCAAAGAGAACAAAGAGAGTGAAAAATCACCAGGATATCGAGGGCATCGGTCCTGCTAAACAGTGAAAGAGCTCCTCTCCAAAAGAAGCTAATGAGAAACTTCCAAAGTGAGAGCAGAAATCGTGTGGAGCATATGGGGAGAGCATCTGCCTTCAGAGCTCCAGCTTCCCCAGGCTCTCTGGAGCAGAACCACAATAACCATTCCCCAGCCTGGCCCTGGGAATAAAATTGACTGTCACTGGTTTGCATAGAGAGGCCAAACCCCCAAACTTGAAAACTTTAAAACTCTTTAAATTCATTAACACTTAAAACCTCTTTATTCCTCAAACTCCAAGACGTGCTTAGGCAAAGGAACCTATCAGGTGCCTGGAGCTTGAGCATGGCCACTCTAAAAAAAATGGATTTTTGGTACCTCTGCATTCAAGGCAGTCTTAACCCAACAAAAAATCTTTCGTTTCCCACAGAGAAATTGAAAAATGCAGCAATAAAGTCACAGCTGCCCCATCCTCTTCAACCAAGTCACCGAAACTGCTGAAAAATCTTATAATCAACCCTTGTGTTGCCGTGGGGTTATGGAGGCATGTTTGCTCCAGAGATATATTCACAAATCCAACTTCAAATATTTTAAATAGTTAGGGGGAAAGGGCTCTTTGGATGTGTTGAATTTGGCATCAATTTTTCTTGCCCAAATGATAAAGCAAGAACACCAAGCGTAACTGAGGTTCTGACAGAGGCACCAGGAGATTGATCACATCAGCAGCAGGAACATCTGGGGCTTTGCAATGTTATAGGAACAGTTCATCACTTTCATGTCCCTCTCCTACATCATTTCAGTGAAAAAATCCTTCTGGAACATGCAGATATGGACAGAGTGTGTGATAAAGAGAAAACCAAACACTCCCTGTTGAACTCATCCCTTCTTCCTTCATGCAAACCTGTTTGGGTCTCACACTCCAGTGCTTGCCCACTCTGCAGATGTGAATCAAATTCAAGCTCCAGACATTAACAAAAAAACCCAATTACTGCAATTAAATACCCCAGTTCCTGCTATTAAATACATTCATAACCCTGTGCTTAGGAAAGGAGAACAGTCATGTAATAAATTCATACAATTCAGAACCTGGAGTAAAATATTTGGCTCAAACTTTCTGACATTTCTAACCAGAACTCACATCAAAGCATCAGTTCCAGGTTTTCAATCAGCAGTTAGGCAGCTTTCAGAAACCTGGACAAGAAAAAGGAAATGTGACAACAGGGTTGAGACAAAAACTCCTTTAGCAAAGTTTTTCTGGTTGCATTTCCCCATGCAATGCCAATTTTTGCTGAAGAAAGAATGTTGCCTGAGTTTTGTTTGTGGTTTTTAAGAGTGTTTTGTTTGTTTGTTTTGGGTTTCTTTGATGGTTTTGTTGTGAGGGAGGAGTCATTTGGTTTGGGGGGTTTTTGAGAGGGGGTTGTTGGTGTTTTGGGTTTTGAGGGCAGGTTTTGGAGCTTTTTGGGTACTTTTTTTTTACTTTTGCTGCCACATTGCGTGTGTGGATATAAACTGAGCACCAGCCCAGCCTACCCAAGGCTGCATTCCCCCTATCCCCTCCCAGCCTGCACTGCCACAAGCGCATCCCAGAGCCCTCAGAGCAGCTGCAGAGCAGCCTGGAATCCTTGCAGGACTCTCAAACACAAACATTCCTCTAGATCTGCTCCTTATTTAAGTCAGAGCTGCTGCTGCCACTGGAAAAGGTCCAGGGAGGAATCTTGTTTGGATGTAGTGAAGTGACTTTGTGTGTGTCACCTGGGGAGCCCTGTCAGAGGCACAAATAGAGTTCAGCTGAATTCCTAATGCCTCCCTTTAACTCCCTGATCGTGTTACCATAAACTTTTAGCTTCTTGCAATTCGTTTGAGAGCTGTGTCCAGCCAGGGACTAAAACAGAGCTAATAGGCCACTGTTCCTTTTCCTTTCCCTTTGAAAAACAGGGAAAATCTCTGCTTTAAAAACCAAAAATCATCGTTCCTCCTCTGTGACTTCCTTCCATGGATGCAGAGAGAATTAAGGATTGACAAAATGGTAGAAAGCTGGACAAAAAAAGGTGGTTTTAGTCCTGGAGCCCAAACCCTCACCAAGCACCTGCCAATTACCACAGGGTTCAAGGTGCAGGCAATAAATTGTCTCGTGTCTGGTGTGGAAATGAACTCAGCTGGAACAACAGAGATGCATTTTATCCGGGCAAGAAACCTTCCTGTCCTCTCTCTTCCATCACCTCATGTGGCTGTGGAGTCAGTAAGAGATTTCTGATGATTCCAGTGGGTTCCAGTGAGCAGTGAAATGCAGTGAGATGCAGCGAAATGCAGAGAAAGGCAGAGAAATGCAGATAAATGCTGAGAAATGCTGAGAAATGCTGAGAAATGCTGAGAAATGCAGATAAATGCTGAGAAGTGCAGAGAAATGCAGTGAAATGCAGCAAAATGCCATGAAATGCAGCAAAATGCCGTGAAATGCCGGTAAATGTGGTGAAATGCGGTGAAATGCAGAGAAATGCAGAGAAACACAGAGAAATGCAGTGAAATGCAGAGGAGTGCAGTGAAATGCAGTGAAATGCGGTGAAATGCAGAGAAATGCAGATAAATGCAATGAAATGCCGTGAAATGCAGTGAAATGCCGTGAAATGCAGAGAAATGCAGTGAGATGCAGAGAAATGCAGTGAAATGCAG
>VZRZ01006345.1:39476-70165 GCA_013398175.1 Climacteris rufus | reverse complement strand
CAGAGAAATGCAGAGAAATGCAGAGAAGTGCAGTGAAATGCCGTGAAATGCAGAGAAATGCAGTGAGATGCAGAGAAATGCAGTGAAATGCAGAGAAATGCAGTGAAATGCAGTGAAATGCAGCGAAATGCCGTGAAATGCAGATAAATGCCATGAAATGCAGAGAAATGCAGAGAAATGCAGCCTGCTTCCACGAGGAAAGGGCAATTCCTTGTTTCCCAGCCAGAGGCAGGCTCAGATGCTGCCACACCGAGCAAGCACCACGGGGGGTTCTCAGTGGCAGCAGTGAAGTGGAAATAACTGAAACACAGTTCCATGTTCCTTCCTGACCCTCATTTCCTTATGGATCGGCTTTTCCTTGCACACACAGGAGCTGGCCTGGCAGAAAATGTTGTACCTGATGTCAAATCTGTTGCAAACATCCCTGTGAGACAGATTATAGGGGGAAAATAACCATAATTATTCTTTAACTGAACTTTTACACTAATTAACTGAAACAAAATTATCAGCCTTAGCTATGGAAAGCCAAAAAGGTCCAGTCATTTCTTAACACAATATACCAGGGACAAATAATCCAGTGTAACTGCAAATTTGCTTTTTCTGGAGGCAAAGATTAGATTATTTCAGTAGCAGTCAGAGAAAACTTGATATGAAATCTGAGGATTCTGCTAATCCAATACAACAGACAAGTTCTTACATGGAGGAATTGATAGAGGGAAGACACTTCCCTGTCTGAATACAAAAGCTGGAGAAGCCTGGCAGACAAAATTCCCTTCAGTTGCTCCAGGATGATGTTCAGGATTTGAATTTTAAGCTTTCCAATGGAAGTTACATGCAAATTCTTTCTTCCATTATCCAGCTCCAGATTATCTGAACACCTCTCATCCAAGGCTTAGATTACTTATTCATTGTTCACTAAATAGAAAGAATTAATATTCCACGATTTCCTGGGGTAATGCCATTTCAGCCTGCTGAACAGCAAAGTAAAATATTCATAGCAACCATTCTGGGAGGATCTATCAGCAAACAGCCATGGGCAAGGGAAAAGAGCTGGTGGCATCTGCCAATATTCCCCCCAGTTTTCAGTGCGAGAAATTCGCTCATCAAAATAAACCTGAACTAAAAAACCCAAACTAAAACCCACAGAGGCCTTGCCAACAACTCTTTATTTACCCCTACTTTCTATTGTGTCTTTAGGCTCCACTAACTTGACTTTTATGTACACTCAGGTCACACTGATCTTTCCCCAAGGCCATTTTCAGGGGTGAAATGCTCCAGAGGACACAAGTGTGGGCTGTCTGTAGAGAGAGGAGGCAGGGACGGAGTCACTCTGAGACTTCTTGCTGTGATTTGCTTCTTTTGCCATCCTTCCTTCAGGATTTGCACTTTGGCAGATACAGAACAATTTCTTGGCTGACAAGAGGTTGGATGGCAATAAGCATAAAGATGTGTCTCCTAGAATAAAAAGTGGATGTGTTCAGCCAGGCTCCAGAGAGTAGAAAGAAAATTAGGAGGAGGTTGGGAGCCTTGGGGATGAGAATTTGTGGCAGGCAAGGCCAGCAGCACATCCCCTGTTTTGACTCCTAAAGGTTGTGGCAGCAGCAGGTCTGCCAGACTGGAACAATCAAAATTATTTCCAGTTCTACAGCAAATTATGGATCTTCCCATGAAGAATTCATGCCAAGGCATTTTTTCATAGCTACAGGGTATGCATCAAATATAGAAGGATGAATTCTTTTTGCTGGTATTATCCAGACTTGTGTTCCTGCTGCAGTCTTGCCCTGCTAGGCTTTGTTACATAACCACAGCCAGCGCTTTCCCAGAGGCTGAATTTCCCATTTTACACAAGGCAGTGGCAGATGCACTCCCCAGTCTGAGTGGGAGAATCTGCATTACCTTGACAATTTTCTGTGCCCTGGGCTGCAGAAATTTGTGTGCTTTTCCATGCTAACCTCACAAACCACTTAATTTCAGAGCAAGCTTTCACTTGCTCGTTTCCATCAGGAATATCTGATGTCTCCCACATTCAATCAACATTCTCCAAGTGCAGCTTGAATTGCTGACCACTTGAAAGGCAGAGTGAGTGCTACTGAGAACACTGATTTCTGTAAATCATCTGCTCTCCAGGGATGCCAGCAGGACACTGCTGACAACTGGGAAGTCCCATTTCAGGCCTGGGCAGCAGAAGGGAGCGGAACAGAGGAGGGAGCATTAAAGATCAGAGGCAGCACCACTTCACAGAAGAGCAGGAGGCTATAAATACCAACTCACCCCATCCTGCAGGCATGCACACCTTCCCTCATGGAATATTGGCTTTGCTTCCTAACTCAGGCTGCCTGCATACATGGACATCCCTGCTCTGGAGAGAACAGAATCAGGGAATATCCTGGGCTGGAAGGACCCACAGGGATCATCCAGCCCAGCTCCAGGTCCTGCACAGACACCCCAACCCCACCCTGGGCATCCCTGGCAGCGCTGTCCAAACCCTCCTGGAGCTCTGGGGCTGTGCCTGGTCAGTGCCCAGCACCCTTTCCCTGATACCCACCCAAACCCTCTCCTGGCACAGCCCCAGCCCTTCCCTGGGTGCTGACCCTGCTCCCAGAGAGCAGAGATGGAGCTGCCCCTTGGGAGGAGCTGCAGACCTCAAAGAGTCTCCTCTCAGCCTCCTCTTCTCCAGCTGAACCTTTAGAAGTTTTGGTTTTATTTGACAAAGCTCCATCTTTTGTGCCACTGTTCAAGCACACAGGAAAATCCACCAGCACTACAAGCACAGCCTCTTCACTGGGGCATTCCAGCACCCCTGGGTTTTCAGCAGGCTGACCCCCTTTCCAGAGATCCTCAGGGAAAATTTAAAAGCTCCATCAGGAAGCACAGCTTCACTCCCTTGTGAAGGAGCAAGAACTTTCACTTTCCAGAAATAAAAGGCATTGTCCTCAAAAAGAGGAACCCTGTAATTTTTTTTCCCCTGAGCTCTCTGTGTCTTTAAGCCTGGAGAAGCTGCTCAGATGTCAACCACAAAACTCCAGTGAGCAGGATGTGGTAGGGCCTCTCTGCAGTGTGCCAGCAGTGCTAGGCTTATTTTAAGCTTTCTGTAATTGATTTTATTTGCATGCAGTAGCCTCTGTAAGGCAGGAACTGTGTTTTACTCAGTGTTTATACAGCACCTCACCAAACAGACTCCTTATCCATGCTTTAGCCTCCTAAATGCTAAATTATTATAGTTCAACAGTGAGGTACACATCTCTGGCCTGGGGGATTAATACAGCACCTCAGGAGAGATACAGGTGGGTTTCAAGGTATTCTGAGTCATTCAGACAACATTTCCAGCCATTTACCCTTGAAAGGCTTTTCTTGAGGTCAAATGGGAAATGGTGGTGCCCACCAGAGAGGTTTGTGTCTGTCAGTGCTGCACAGCCCTGCTGCTCCATGGGCCTCACCTCCTGAGCCTTGGGCTGCTGAGGGGAGCAGAGCTCAGCAGGATTTCAGAGCAAAGCCCAGTGATTCTTTGAGAGCATCACCATCCCCCAGCACCATCAGTGCATCCCCTGCCCATCCCTCCCCTCAGCCAGCCCTGCTCCTGTCACATTGCAGGAGCCACAGTCCTCACACGCCCTCTTACACCTGATTTTGTAGCCCAGAGCACAAAGCCATGTGAATCCCTCCCCTGGTAAGCAATGCACAGCACACATTTGCATACATTTGCTTGCATGAAATTCCTTTTCAACAGAAAATGTCCTTTCCCCACCAGCAACACACAACACACCCAGCCCAGCTCTTAATCACCACTACTAAACACCTTCCAGCTCAAATTTGCTTTTCTCTAATGCTAACAAGCCTCCCCAGCCAGGCTGGCACAAAAGGCTTTTGCCCAAAAAGCAAAGGGTTGCATGAAATCTTGTTAAATGCACAAGTCCTGGGTCCTAATTTTGCCTTCAGGGGGTTTTGTGGCATTCAGGCAGAGAGAAGAGCACAGGCAGGTATTTGCAGAGCTCTGCAAGGACATTGCTGTGACATCTGGGAGCAGCTGAAGCAGCATCTGCCTTCCCCACAATCTCTTTGTCTCCCTGTATCCCTGGAATGGCCATTCCAGAGCAGCCTGCCTTTGCAGGGCCCCAGGAATTTGCTGCAGAGGGCAAACCCTGGCATTGGGCACCAAAATTGGAGCACATTTTACACCCACAGCACCCCTGAGAAATCTTTGCAGCAGCCCCAGTGGAAGTCACCAACACTGTAGCACTAAGAGCAACCAGGCAATATTTCCTTTTGATGAAATAACCAGGCTGGCAAGACAACATCTTTGAAATAAAGCCAAAAATAGCATCATTCAGGAGTGTTATCAACACAACAACATGTGCCATCAGGACCTCACTCTTCCTTCAGCCATCAGGACCTCCCTCTTTCACACCACGAGTGCATCCCATGTTCACCAAAGTCGTGAAGAAGAAATCCAGCATAAATAATCTGTCCTCAGACATTATGGGGTTCATTCAAAAGTCTTTATTCAATTGGCAACCTAGGCTAGCCTTGCTTAACTTCCACTTCCAGATAAAAATCATGACCTAGAAAAAAATTTTGCTGTGGAAAGCAGCACTGTTGGTAATTGAAGTACAAGGAAGGGGAAGATAAAAGCACTGGGGAAAGGCATTAAGTTTCTTTGGAGGCCTGGGGAGAAAGATATTTAAGCTTTAATGTGGTATGACATGTGCAGGCTGAGGAAAGTGTTGTTAGATCACGATCCAACTTCCTGCATCCTCTTCCCTGAATTCCAAGCAGGGATGGAGCTCCAGGCACTGCTCAGCACCACTCCTGTTCTCTCAGGCTGTTTAAGCGTCGAGGGTTTCCCAGGGCAATTTCTTTTCTCTCTGCTCGTCCCGTGCAGCAATTCCTTTATCTCCTTTCTCCCAAGCAAAGAGAGAAGCTTCACCTCCTGCTCCTTGTCCCACTAACCCTTGCCTGGGGATTCTTCCCAGACTTTTTCTTGCCAGGCTGTGCTCAGCAGAGCTGGAAAAGGAAAGGCTCGGCAGGGGCTCCATCTGCTGGGACCCGGGGCAGCCCAGAGCAGGGATGAGGAGCTGAGCAGGCACTCCAGAGCCTCTGCAAGTCACAGCATCCCTGCAGAAATTCCTGATGCCCACAGAGCTGCAGAGCCACGAGGAGAAGGCAAAACCTGGGTGTGCTGTCCTTATTCAGGTCTGAGCCCTTCTACATCTCATTTTTCCTCTTGGGCTTCCCAGAGCATCCCTGAGTGAGAGCTGGGAACAAATCCCTGCTGGGAAGGGCTGAGCAAAGCCCAAAGCAGCCGTTCCCTCTGGCTTTTGACCCCTCAGCCCTGCATTTCCCACTCCAAGTGCATTTTCCAGGGGGTTTTCCTGGTCAGGCAGAGCCCATTCCCAGTTTCAGGATAATCACAGTGAATCTTCCCTCCTAGGAATTCTGGCTGTGAAAGGGAAGCAGAAGGGATGTGTCTGCTCTGCAGGCATCCCACAGGCTCACTTCACCAGCACTTGTTCCTTGTGACAGGGAAATTCAATATTTCAGTGGCAGCACGGACTAATAAACAGGCATTTCTATTTTCTCCTCCCACCCTTGTACATTTAAAGGGATTCTTTGTGAGATTCTGCCAGCATTTAGTTAAAAATGCAATGTTCTAACAGCCATTTTTCCTTCCAGAAGCAGGCTGTGCTGCAGTGAAATGAAAAAATCCCACTGAATCCTAAAAAAAAAATGAAAATATTAAAGAAAACAAATTAAAATTGCTGTGCATAGAATTATTTCAGGCCACCAATTTTAAACTTATCTTTTACAATAAGAACATGGACAGCACAAATACATTTCCAGGTTACCACTGATATTTAGCAGGAGAACCAGCTTGGAAAAAAATAATGTAAATATACCACAGACACCCAGCATACAAGAGGTTCATCCCTAGTGAGGCATAGATGGGCTCCTAACAAACCAAAAATAAGGAATAGAGGTGAAAAGATGAGGTGTGGCCTGTTTTACCATCACTGTATTGAGATTTATCAATGCTGAGGAGTTACTCAGTGCCAGATATTTTCACCAGGATGAGGAAAGATACATTAATTATTTTCACAAATTGTTGGGTTTTTTTACAGACAGCACAGAAAATCCAATTATTTCATTTTTCAAAGGCATCTCATCAACACTGGTGAGTGGAAGGGTTACAGGACAGACCCAGATGTTACAAATATCAAGAAGCTCCTTCTCCATGCCTCATTTATTTCTCCATTTCAACTGGATGTGGGATTTAACTCCATTGATTAAAGTCGTTAAAAAGCCCTTTGAAATCTTCAGTAAAGACACAGTGCTCAGGAAGTCTGTGTTATTAAAATTTCCAACTAATAAGCTGCTGTTGGCACCACATTTCTTTGATATGGATTTGATAGAGTTGCTTTTAAACCTGCAAATTAAAAGCTACCAAATAGACCTTCCCTTAGAGCAGCAGCGAGAAGCTGAAAGTCAGCACGAGTAAGAGTCAAAAATAATTGTTAACAAGAAAATTGTGGCGAGGTAAGGCTGAAAAATGGGAATTAAAGCACCGGGAACAGCCCCTGCTCCTTGGTTTTCGTGGCTCCTTCCTCCCCACCAAGCCCACGAGGTGGCACCGTTACTAAAAGAATAAAGGTTCAGGAATTAATTATTTCGTAACCCATTAACCAACAGTCAAATGCAATCCCCGAGCCTTTGCTGAAGTTGGGAGCTGCCTTTTCATGGAACAAAACAGCTTTTAAATGCCACTTTTCCCCTCAAACCAACTCTGAGAAAGAAATGAAAAAGTCCGGTTGTCTGTTCTGCCTTTGTAGAGCCCCTCCTGTCAACACAGAGCTCAGAGAGGCTCTTCAGTGCTCCTGAAAAATCAAATTACACTCAGCCACCCCCTCTGAGGGACAGGATGAGCCACGGAGCCTTACTTCAGTATCTATAATAAATATATTTTGTTTTAACAACAGCTGCTGTCTGGACTGCAGCTTTAATAAACCTGTGTCTGTCATGCCCCAGAGCTTTCATCCTGTGGTGCATCTCCTCTCCAGCCTTAATTTTCATAACAATAACATCAACAGAGGCGCTCTCATCAGTTCCATTGCTTTTGACATATGCCTCAATATTTAATGACTGGAATAGGCCACTGCCTTCCATCTTCCTGCCCCTGTTCCAAGCCTGACATTTTTCCTATTTCGCCTCCAAATGATAAATCTGCACCATTTTCTGTTCAATTGCTGAGAAAGGTTGCATTTCCATTTAGCTCCTCCTTAGCAGAATAATAACATTTTTTCCCTTTCTTAGTAGCACTTTAACAATGTCAATACCCACAAACCACATTCTGCAGGTATCTAATGTCAGTAAAATTGTACCCACTACAAATTAATAGATCAGGAGCAAATTTGAAAGCCTACATTAAGTACATCTAATGAACATCTGGTTAAGATTGAAGGTTCAGAGGCAGACACATCCCATTTTACTCTTTCCTTATTCCTGACCAGTCCCACCTTTGAATCAACCAAAACTTTCAGCTGATACAAAGCTGAGATCAAAGTTAAAATCAGCCCTTGGTTCACCTCATTTGTCTGGGCACAGACAAATGGGACAAGTGACACCAATTCAGGTGATTTATTCATCAATACTGCACTAACAGGAAAAAAGGATATATCCCTAATCAACAAAACTGTCTTAATAATAAAAAATAATGAATTGTTTTATTTTATTTCGACTCCATTGGATATTCCCAGGCAGGCTGAGCAATTCCAAGGGTTCCCTGCAGAGCACGAAAGGTGCAGGAATCCCGAGCTGGTGCTGCCGAGGATCATCCTGCCCTTCTCTGGGTAATCAATGTGACAGGGGAGGATCTCCAACAAGGTGACATTTTCCACTTCACTGTGCAAACCACCGAGCAGGAGTGGGTTGCATTCCCAAAGCAGCACAAACTCCGCTCCATCCGAGGGGAAACATCCCCAGCAGCCCCGAGGGCACAGGGGGGATGGCACTGCCCTTGCAGAGCTGCTGGATGAGCTTTTCCCCAAGAGCAATGACAAAGAACAAACCCAAAACCTGCTTGCTGTGATTCTGGCCAAAGCTTTCGGCCCTGCCACGCCACATCTTCTCTTTGTGATTCTTTTAACTTGAGATACGACACAGTAGAAATACTTCAGAGTTTCTTCGTCTCAAAATGTTTATTAAGTGTTCTCTGTAACTTGGTGGCACAGAAAGTGCTTTGTCATTAATAACCAAAATGGCATCAAGCACTTCTCATCCAGATTATTTATACCCCAGATTGTCCAGTTAGGGAGATGTTGTGTAGGATATTTTCAATAAAAACCCAAGAATCAGTTTAGGGAGATGCTGCGTAGGATATTTTCAATAAAAACCCAAGAATCAGTTTAGGGAGATGTTGCGTAGGATATTTTCAATAAAAACCCAATAATCAGTTTTTCTTATCCCGCATTGAGGAACTTTAGAACCAATGGCAGAAAACACAAGTTTTTGGAGAAGAAAGGGGAAGTAACAAAGGTAAAAAAGGAATTTATAAAGCAACACCTAAACCCTCCATTTTGGACACTGGTATTACAATATTTCATTAACCAAAATGTCTACACTTCTACCTAATTCACCCAGTGATACAACCTTAACTACACAGCATTAATTTCAAAGTTATCACACTACAGGGGAAGTCTTTTCCAGGGTTTAAGATCAAATGAGGTGTATTTCTGGGGATCAAAACTTGTTAAAGCAAAACCAGTGAAATTCTCAGAATTCAGGGTTCCAACACCTGCTCACATTGCTCCCATCTATGACAACTTCTTATTTTTCAAGCTTTCCTCACCTCCTGTCCTTGCCCTGGTTGCAAGAAGGGCTGTGAACACCTCAGTTCTCCTCACCACCCACTTGGGGAGCAGCTTTTCCCTGAGCTCATGTGGAAAAGAGTCCCCAGGCAGCCCAAAAAGCTGCTCCAAGCAAGGGCTGTCCCTTCTCCCAGCAATGTCCTGTCCTTTCTCATAGGCAGATGAGAGCTCCCAGCAAAATTCGACAATGCCAAGGCAGACACACCTGGATAAAGCAGCTTCTATTCTGTTCTCGTGCCAGACTGAGGGCAGATAAATAAAATAGGGGAAGATCTTTCCCTCTGGCCTCAGTTAGAGGGTTAACTTGTAAAAACTGGGAATTCTAATTAAAACATGGAGCAGAATGTGAGGTGATAGTGGCCAGCACAAAATTGATGTGAAATTAATGGTGGCTTTCACTGCAATTCTCAAATTAATGATCTGTTCATGACAAATTCTGGAGGGTAAAGCAGTTTTCTCTCTTCTACCTTTCAGCAGAACAAGCCAGCTCCTTTAGAAGTGAGGGCAGAGGTGTTTGATTCCAACAACACATCCTGATTGATCTTGCACTGCTCCCCTCTCTGAACCTGCAACTTATAAAAATTAACACCCAGAAACCAAGATCCCAGCACAGAGGCTACAGAAACAGCATTTTCCCAGTTCGAGGCACCAATCCTAACAGAGCACGACCTGTGAATTATTCATTCAGCAACGTTTTCCTTTCCTTTTGTGGTCAGACATTGAAAAAACCACAGTATCTGCCAGATGATGTGTAACAATCTGCATAGCTGGCTGAAACATTTTTTTCCTTTTAACAGGCTTTTAGTTATGTTCAGTAGGGTGTGGAGCTTTATTCAGACAGCGAGGGGCAGCTCCCAAAAAGTCCATGGAGCCACCAAAGGCCCAACAAGCATCAAGGAACCCAAACCTTGAGGTGCACGCCCAGCCTGAAGTTCCCTTTGGCATCACAGTTTTGATCAGCACACGAGACATTTGAGACAATCCCCTGTCTTCCTTCTCCTTTACATAACTGCTGCAAGCCCCTTGCTTCCCCCCAGACATCAATCACTGCACTGCAGCCAGGTCATGTCAAATCTGCTGCCAAATGATTCTGAGGAACGGCAGAATCGAGGGCTGCAGAGCTGTCACTGCACAGCTCATCCACCCAAACCATCTTTCAGCAGAACAAGCAGCAAATCCCTTGACCTTGACAGGGCAGGGATGAGTCTTTATGCCACAGCTCTCCCTGTTTCTCAAAGATGAGGTTGGTGGCACACTCCATCCCTCCGTCCTCCATCCCAACACTTGGACAACAGCAAAGCTTTCACTTGAAGTGATTGAGGAAAATACAGGGCAGGGAAAGGAAGGGTGACTACACAAAAGAGAAGATTTTATCACATTTATCATCACCTGGACAGGTGATTCTCAGCAGGAGGACACAGCAGGCCCACCCCAGCAGAGGTTAGGAAGCACAGCAGCTTTTTTGCAAACTTTGTCTGCCCCAGCTGTGGGTGGAATCCAAAGGAAACTCTGACTCCCCTTCCCTTCTGAAACTCAGAGGGTTAATAACTCCAGTTATTCAGTGAAAGGATCAAAATCCACCTGCAGGGACAGCTCACCACAGAATCATTAAGGTTGGAAAAGACCTCCAGGATCATCCAGTCCAACCTTTGGCCAAACACCCCCTGGACACCCAGAGCAGAGCACTGAGTGCCACGTCCAGCGTGACCAAGAGGCAGAACAGCCAAGGACATGTGGTAGGAAAGGGGGTGTTAATATCCTTGTTTTCTGAAAGGCCAACATCAATTTCAACTAAAAATCTAACCCAGGCTAATTAAAATTAACCAGGCTAATGTCAGGCAAAGGCCAGAACATGGCCTGTCCCATCTGCCAGCAAATCCTCCTCAGGTATCCACAGCAATATCAGTGAGCAAGTGCTCTCCTTTTCCCAGAAAATGAACTTCTTGGTGAATTTTCTCCCTGTTTTTCTTCTCTCTGTACAGAATCGGATCCAGCATTAGAGAAGAGCTCCATCTGCTCATTTTACAGTGCCAGAACTTCCTTCCCCTGGGTGAGACCACCCAGCATCCCTCTGCTCAGAGACAGCAGGGCACAAGTTCCTACAATTTATCTCCCCAAGAGCTTTTTGCTTTATCGTCTCCCAGACATGTTATTTTGTCTTCAGCTCCAAAGAGACACACAATGTTCTCGGGAAAGATATTTACATTTTGAAAGCATCTCCATTAACTGGCTTTTCTTTTTCTTTTTTTTCCCCCTTACTTTTTGAAGGTCAGTCATAAATAATTCAGAGCTACATACTGGAAGAACATGCAAAGCTCAACTTTGTACACACACACTGGAGCTAAAGCACCAATTTCCATGAATAGGGAATCACAGATAATCTGTGTGCTGTTACACACAGAATGTAAAGCTGGTTCAGCACAGCACCGAGTACAAGAACACACGAGGTGCTCCAAGGAATTCAGCTGTGCACAGAAACACAGGCAGGGGTTGATAGGCCACCTTATCTAAATGCAGAGTTATGGGCATAACTCAGCACACAGTGAGTCACTTTAGAGCCCAAGACTGTTTGTGCTTTCTGGAATTCCACAGGAGCCCTGGCGTGGGGTGGCAGATAAAACATTGAGCCGGCAGTGTGCAACAGCACTGAGCCTTGCATAGAGCAGACCAAAACAATTGGCTTTATCTTTCATTTCCCCGGCTCTATGGAGTAAAAGTTTATTTTTGAGTTTATTTTTTTTCCAAGCATATCTCCCCTAAGGCATTGTACACACATTAATTCTCCAAACTGTAAACTCTGCTGCTTATTAAGCAAAGCAATCAATACACAGAACTCTCCTACCCATGGAGCCAGACAAACTCCAGATTACCGGTCTTAGGTTTATCTATCACTTAAATTAAAGGTTTAGTGTTTGATTTTATTCCTCTAAGAAGGCACTGGTGGGATTTGGAGAGGGAAGAGCCCTCCCTCCCCGCTGGGAATTCTCACTCCAAGTGGCTGCCCCAGAGCAAACATTGAGCCTGACCCGGTTTGCACAGCAATTAATAGGGACATTCCCCAGGGAATGGATGCCTCCCATTCACAATCCAAACTTTGCAATCACAGCAGCCCCAGAGGAGGAAGAACTCTCAGCCTGCACCAGCCCAGCAACTGGTTAAAGCAGATTATCTTCATCGCACGCCTCAAGTCCTAAAAGACTCCATCTCATCCAAGTCACAGTTTGCAGGGTTGATTAATTCCCTGAAATTTATTGCCATGACGAAAGACACGAGTGTTGCCCAAGACAGATCTGTCATGTATCTGGTGGAAGCAGGAAATGAGTCACCTAAATTTGGGATCCACTTTCTGGCAGCATTTGTTCCTCATCTGATGGCAGAGCAGAGCGTGGTGCTGAGCATCAGCTACACACAGCCTGCACGAACTGCACCCAACAGAGAAAAGAAGGTGCAGCTGTAACCCTGGAGGGGTGAGCCAAAGGACCTGGCTGGTGAGCAGCTTTCTCCACGAGCTCTTAAATGACAGGAGAAGGAAAATCCTGCTGCAGTTCCGTGTTTCTGGCAAAGGCACCGTGTTCTGAGTGGCTGTGCCAGCAGTGAACCTCTGCTGCTACAGAACCAGATTTCTCCCCCACAACTGTTCATCTGAGGTGAACAATTTCCATTTCTACCTTTGACCTCTCTGTCCTTTCCCCTCCCCTCCACCTCTTAAAAATATTTTGTATTTTAAGTTGGTTGCAAAAAAAAATTTGTACTTTGGAGCTTTTCCAGGTTGGAGCCTTCAAGTCCCTGTCAGCAGAAGCCTCTGAGTTAAGAGAAAGAAATTTGCAAAAATCTGACACCTGCCACTTTCCATTGAGCTTTGGGTGGAAAATGTCCCTGGCCTCTTCAATTTTTAATGTCAGAGGCAGCCTGGTGGAAAAGATTAGCTCCAGGTAAAGTCATTCAGAACAGGAGGCTGCCTGCCAAACCCCTCCTCTCTCCCTGCTGCTCCACCTCAGCATCTCTTTGCCAGGGATAACCCTGCCCAGGGGAGGTGCACAGCAATCCAGCCGGGATTTCTGCCTCTCGGGGGCTGTGTGAGCCCAGGAGCCCATCCCCATGGAATTCTCCTCCCCAGGGATGGGGCAGGCTGTGCCCTCTGCAATTCCTGCACAGAAACACCCAGCTCCTTCCAGGAGCTGCAGAGGTGCCAGTGTGGGACCTTCCAGCTTCACAGGTATTTAACAGCTCTCAAATGCCCTTATTAACCTTCAAGGGGAGAATCTCAGCTGGAAAAAATTGGGTTTTGTTCCAAACCCGTAGGATTGTGCGTTTTAGCTCTCTCAAGCCTGGGCTGCAGATGTAGGAAGTGAACAGCCTCCTCCTCTGCTGTGTATCAGCACTTCCAGAGCACTTCTGTGCTGCAAACAGCAAACAAAAGAGCATCTGAGGAACGATGAGACCTTCCTAGAGCCAGGAAATTATTGGGTGTATTCCACATTTGTAGGGAGGATGCTCAGCTTTTTAAATCCAATTGGATTGGAAGTGAATTGCATTGAAACACTTGGATTCCCTCCCCAATTCCCTTCCAGAAATCAAGATGTCCAGCCCAGCAGAGCAGGCACTGACTAAAGACCCTGACAGAGCAAAATCCCTCCTCAGAATGGGGCTACAGAATCATCTAGGCAGTGCCACCAACCTACAGGAAAAACAGGAATTCTGAGTTACAATACTGCTGCCCCGGAGGTGATGCATTCCAGATTAGGGCTCAAACTACAGCCTGAGGCTGCCTAAATCTTGCTAGGCAGCAAGCAGATCACTCAAACTGGGAAATGTGGAAGGAGCAAGGAATTCTTGAAGGAAACCCAGCAAGAGAATAGTTGAAAAATGGTTCCCTTGTTATCTGTGGAAGAGAGAATGGCTGTGACATGAGAGCAAGACTGCCAGATACCAAGCTAAATAAGGACTAATCACTTCGAAAAAACCTTGGTCCTTCTGAAAAAAAATGGGATTTAGGTTCTGCCATCCCTGACAGCTCATGGAAAGTCCACCAGTTTGCTCTGCTTCCCTCCATGGGTTTAGGGGGGAGCCTGCATCCCTCCTACCCCTCCAGGAGCTCTCCAGGCTGGCCTGAGGTGCCTGGCAGGGCTGGGTGCTCTGTGCCAGGCATGGAAGTGCCCGTGGAGAGGGCTCAGGGGAGGCTCAGGAGCTGCTCAGCCCCCTCCCAGCTTAATGGGTTCTTTCAGCAAAGCACAAAGCACCTTTTTTTATCAAGTCCTCAAAACCTTGCTGCAAGTGCCATTTGGAGCTGAATATTCTAACTTGGATGTTCTAAAATAGAAGGAAATAAAAGCAAAAGAGATGTCATTCTTTCCTCACTAATGTCATAAGATACTGATGCTCTTTATTTATTGATGGAGTGCTCTCACTCCAGTCTAGCAACCTCAACATCTTCATGAATATTTCTATGCACAGGGGAAGGAGATCCTTCTGCTTCTTTCCTTTCTGCTGGGACCATGAAAATTGGTTTCCTTTGAGATGCTGGGCTGTTGTAATTTGGGTATCAAGGAACAAGAGCAAACTCACCTCGGCTACCTGCTCCTCTTCAACTGGAACTCCTTGTAATGCACAGAAATCCAGCTTCAAGTACCCAGGAAGACCTTGGAGGAATATTATTCATTTAATAACATGATTAATTCACAGCATGGGTAAGGCTTTTCCAAGTCCTTGAACCCAGGAATGGCCACAGGAGGTGGAAGGAAGTGAAGAACAGAATAGCAACTCTTGAGTGAGACTTATCAGACCCACATTAAGAAGCAAAAAGAGGGAATAAGATTCCTTCAAAACATGAGTGGCCCTGGATGGATTGGTCCAACACACTGATCTTAAAAGAAAATTCCAGCAGGAACCAGGCTACAGTGCCTGAGGGGAGATGAGGAGAGACATAGATACGGTGTCAGGATAGAGGTTCCTGATCAACAAGAGCAGACAGGAGCTTGCCAGGGGTCAGGAGGCACAGCTCCTGCTGAGATCCTGCCTCCTGGAGACCCCTGCCCTGTGAGGAAAGCCCTGCTCCCTCATGCAGTGGCCTGAGCAGTTGTCCAGCTATTCCTCCTTCCACAGTCCTGCTTCTTCTGTTCCTCCAGCTATTCCTCCTTCCACAGTCCTGCTTCTTCTATTCCTCCAGCTATTCCTCCTTCCATAGTCCTGCTTCTTCTATTCCTCCAGCTATTCCTCCTTCCACAGTCCTGCTTCTTCTATTCCTCCAGCTATTCCTCCTTCCATAGTCCTGCTTCTTCTATTCCTCCAGCTATTCCTCCTTCCATAGTCCTGCTTCTTCTATTCCTCCAGCTATTCCTCCTTCCACAGTCCTGCTTCTTCTATTCCTCCAGCTATTCCTCCTTCCATAGTCCTGCTTCTTCCAGGCTGCCCCTGATGCCCAAAGAGTTGGCTCAGACCTCAGCCATGGGGCCAAGAGGACACAAGGCATTTCCTGCACTGCCCTGCTGGATTCCTGCCTTTGCATTCCACTATTTGAGCTCTTCTGAGGGCCAGGGCAGAATTTCATGCAGTCCTGAAACACAGGCAGAGCTGAAAGGGAAACCTTGAAGAGCATCACCCACGTCACAGCTTCCCATGGCCCTTGTGCTCATTCAAGATTTCCTCTCTCTTCTCAAGTGTCCTTTGGGTTTAAATGGCTTTCATTGGTGCAACTGGGAGTGTCAGAAAAGGTTTGGCAAGTGAGCAGGAAGCCTTCCCAAGTGGCTTTCAGCCCCCCACAGTCGGTGTCACAGCCCTGGTGACCGCGCTGGCATTTTAACAGGAGCTGAAAGAGCAGGTCTTGGAACCTTCACTCCTTCCCCTTCACATTAAATTAGTAATATACATTAAATGATTATCTCAGATGGCATTATTTAAACATAACCTCACAGGACATTTGCCTGGAGCAAGCTGCAGCAGAGAAGCTGAGGGATTATGTAGCTCCTCTATGCATGAGTGTACAACAAGATGTTTGCACATCAAGTGTGTCCAGGCACCTTCAGGAGCTCCAGCAGGTTTTGAAACATATGGACACCCAAAACCATGACAGAGCAGGCTGGAAATCAGGAGTTTGTAAAGGATACAGTCATTTCTGAGCAGGCTGGAGGCCTCCCATCAGTGGCTGCCTTCCTTGAAAATCAAAACTCTGAGTTTTCCTGAGGCATGCACCCCAAAATCTCAGGGATTTCATGAGAAGTGCCTCAGGTTACACACACAGAGTTGTCCTGCTCTATTTATTAGTGCAACAGGGCACCAAAGCAAAGCTTGCAGTAATTAAATGTAACAGTCACATCAGTGTTGTCAGCACAATGAAACACAGAGAGCAGAAGTGAAGGCAGCAGGGATGTGGAAATCATACAGTGAATATTCCCCAGGGAAATGACCTGCTGGGTCCTCCCCTCCCCTTCTCTAAGGCTGAATAAATGAGAAGTACACCAGAACCAACAGAATAAATGAGAAGTACAGGAGAACCAGAGTGGGGCTCAGGACACTGATAGCAAAATTCAGAAAGCATTTCTTCCCTCCCTTTCATTTATTTTTTTCAAAGATACTTCCTTTCAAGCCAGCACTTCTAAATAATATCTTCTAATATTGAGAGTAAAACCATTTGCTAACCAAATCATTTCACATTCTGCTAACCAGACCAAAGAATTTGCTTTTCTGCAGGCAGCTGGCAAGAGTGTGTCACACAAACTGCATCCTGTGATGGAAGTGGTCAGGAATGTAAACTTCACCCTGCTGCTTACCAGAACAGAGTTTTTATAGGGTAAAAATGCTTGGACAGAAATTACCTGAAAGCAGTTCAGAAGCACATTATGGCTTTCTGTTCTAGAGCACATTATTATATATTTGTTCACAAATATTTACATTGAAACATCAAATTATTTGTTTCATCCTGAAGAGAAAACTCAAAGTTCACCTTTTACCTGCAACACTTTCATTGAAAAAGCTTTGAACATTTGCTGTTAGGGTAAAAATACTACTTAATTTTTCTGTAGATCAAACTTTAGTGAGGATCTTTTAAGGAATAAATTTCTCTGGAGTGAAGACAATGCTCATGATGAGCTTTCTATCATATTTGAAAAAAGACAGACATCAGCTGTAAGGAATTTTGAAACAGATCCCACATTGACAGCTACTGCTGTATCAAAGGAATATAGAGGGAAAATGGAAAAGAAAAAAATGCCAAGTGCTGAGTTTCACAGAGCAGGTCGGTGACAGGGCCTGCAGAAAGGCTTGGGGGCATCTCTCAGCCCCATTGTGCTGAGCCATTCCCAGCTCACAGGAACAACTAAAATCACTGGAAAAGTGATTTTAAGAGCTGAATCGAAGAGCAGAATCTTTGTCTTCACTCATTAAGAGCTTCCCCAACAGGAGCACCACCACAATTAAACTGTTCATGCTCAGGAGTCACAAATATTGGCAATAAAAACATCCCAGGCACCCAAAGCTCCTGCAGAGGTTTAGGCACAGGAACACCTCACTGGACAGGTTGGTGATGTTTTCTTCTCTGGAGTGTTTTAGAGTCTGGCTTGAAAACAAAAGTCTTGTATTGTAAAAATATTGAAAGCTTTTTATGGTAATGAAAATGAAACTTTGTAGGTTTTGACCTGTTTTGCTGTCTGTGTTAATTCAATAGCACAGGGTAAGTACTTAGTGCTCAGTTTTGGTTTTGCAGCATCAGCATGAAGTCAGTAGATTAAAAATGCTGTTTCAGTGTATAAGGAACTATTTATTTCTACTGTACTGAGTAGAGTTAAGACTATAAAAAATAATAGGGGTGTTTTCCCATAAAACAAACAAAAATAAATGTTGGAGCTGTGTGCACTGAGGCTCTGAGCTGGAGCTTTAAGGAGCTTTTTAATTGGGTTTTTTTTCTCAAATATATTTAGTGACACTGTGAGTGCTAAACCTCACTGAAGTGAGATTTTCTTGCTGATACTAAATGACTAATAGTGCTTTTATGATCAATTATTGAAGCCTGGCTGAGGGATGAGAGCTCCTTAAACTGGTTTAAAGCAGTGTCTGGGTCCCAAAGTGGGATAAAGCAGCCTTTCCTCCAGTGGCTTATTGGGAAAAGAAATCTGTGTGAAGGGTTTTATTTCTACCCTGATATTTTTTGTTGTCTGTTTTGAGTATTTTTTTTGTTGAGAGACTGGTTTCTTTGTGTTATTTTTTCCTTGTGTTTATGTTTTGCTTTTTTTTTTCAATTACAAACCCCAAACCAGAACAGAAAATGGTTTTACTCAAGAGATTCAGGCTCGAAGTGATGAATGAACTCTGTTCTTCTACTGATTGTCTCAATAAGCTGCTCAAATCACTTCAACTGTGGGAGAGGAGTTGATTTACAGAGTCCTGGAGAACAGACAGTGATGAATCAGCACCAGAGGGTAGCTGAGCAGCAGTGGTGGGGATTTTTGGAAGAAAACACAGCTTCTGGGTGTATTTGGGTGATGGGGACGTTCAAGCTGCTGCTGCTGAGCTTTGAGAAGACTCTGCAGCACTGGGGAGCAACTCAGGCTCCAGGAGCTGTGTCCTTGGAGGAGAAGAGCAAGGTGAGGGGAATAAAATGATGCACAAAAATCAGCAGGGATCAGAGAAAGCATCTGCCCACATACTGGGGTACAAGAACAAGCCACAGGTGTTAGGTGGGCTCTGGGGATGTCAGAATTGTTAAGATTTAAGATTTAAGATTTAAAATTCAAGATTTAAGATTCAAGATTCAAGGTTTAAGGTTTAAGATTCAGGATTCAAGATTCAAGGTTTAAGGTTCAAGATTCCAGATTCCAGATTCAAGATTCAAGATTTAAGATTCANTTTAAGATTCAAGATTCAAGGTTTAAGGTTTAAGATTCAGGATTCAAGATTCAAGGTTTAAGGTTCAAGATTCCAGATTCCAGATTCAAAATTTAAGATTAAAAATTCAAGATTCAAGATTTAAGATTTAAGATTCAAGATTCAAGATTCAAGATTCAATATTTCAGATTCCAGATTCAAGATTCAAGATTCAAGATTCAAGATTTAAGATTTAAGATTTGAGATTTCAGATTTAAGGGAGTGTGTTTTCTGAAAGTTTTGATCATCCAAATGTCAGGGGGCTGAGACTGAGACATCACCACAAAAAACCCGTGTCCCATGAGGATTTCTACCGATGTTTGCACACAGGGGTTTTAATCTGAATTTCAAAGCAGGGATCTGCCAACAGCAGTGCAGGAACACTGAGAGCTCAGCTCAATTTATAAAGGTTTTTTCAAAGCCTTTTTCCTTAATGCTTTTCTCTACCATCAATTTCCCTTTCCCTGCTCTCCCTGGTGAGAATTCATGACATTTTGTGCATCCCACATTTTGTGCAGCCCCAGGTGGGAGGTGTCCCAAATGTGCTGGCAGAACTTCCCCCTCGTGGATGAGCAATGTGCTGCAGAGAGGAGCTCTTCCCCCAAGAGAGGAGCTGGGGGTTCGTGTCCCTGGCTGTCCTCTCTGGAACTGGTCTTGAGGTCAACAGCTCTTGGGATGCACGTTTTGTGGAGACATGGTACCCCAGAAAGGATAGAGTCAGATAATGGGACTCATTTTCGAAATAATGTTATCAATTCCTGGGCAAGAAACATGGCACTGACTGGATATACCACATTCCCTTCCTGGGCAAGAAACATGGCATTGACTGGATATACCACATTCCCTTCCTGGGCAAGAAAACATGGCATTGACTGGATATACCACATTCCCTTCTTGGGCAAGAAACATGGCATTGACTGGATGTACCACATTCCCTATCACCCAAAGGCCTCTGGGAACATTGAAATATATAACAGACTGCTGAAAACGATGTTAAGGGCATTAGATAATGGGACATGGAAGCACTGGGATGTGAACTCAGCAGAAGCCACTTGGCTGGTCAGCACTAGGGGATCTGCTGACCACCCTGGTCCTGCCCAAACTAAGACACTGTGGAAGGAGACAAGGTCCCTGTGTTACACACAGGGAAGTGGCTGGAAAATCAGTGTGGATTTCTTCCCCCATGGGGAAAGGCAAACCCACTGGTGGGATTGTCTTTGCCCAAGGACCTGGGTGTCCTTGGTGGGTAACACAGAAGGATGGGGAGACCCAGTGTGTGCCTCAAGGAGATTTAACCTTGGGGGAGGAATAATCTGTGGTGTGAGTTTTGTGTTGCAGAAAGTAAAGCAGCAGGAGTGATGCCACAATGACCCAGGGATTCATCTTGTCCTTTCCCCTGTCCCTCTGGGGGAGGGAGCTGTAGGGCAACTCGGGGGGCACCTGGCCAGAGTCAAACCATCACGATGCCAAAAAACAAAGGGACAACCCCCAGTGCACCCCAAAGGAGGAGTTACCCCTGCAGGTGATGTGAGAACAGGCTGGGGGTGGCTTGGGCGATGGAGAAGAGGAGATTTTGCATGAATGGCCTTGTTCCACCTCCCACCCTGCATCCCCCTCCTCCTCTGTGCCCACCCTGCAGGGGGTGCAGGGTGCCAAGGCTCCTCTGCAGCTTTCTTGTGCTGCTCTGAGTCTCTGAAAGCCAAGCAGGAGGCTGGGAATTCTCAGCAGAGCCCGGGACATCTTCTGTCACACTCGTAATGCAGAGAGACAGGCTCGGTGCTGCCTGGCCTGGGAGAGGGGGAGGCATTAAATGCATTTTTCTCCATTGATTCAGGTCTGGAAATCGAAGGTGTTTTTAGGTCCAGTCATTTGGGAAGCCAGCAGCAGGTTGGGTCAAGTGTGTGGGGAAAACTGGAGGAATCTGCTCTCGGGGTTTGCTACATGGGCTGGACAGAGCTGCTCTGGGGGAACTGGGATATTGACCTGATAAAGATTAGATTTGTGTTATCAGCCTGTATTAGATGAATATGGTGTTTAAAATGTTGTGTTACAGACACAAAATCAGTTCTGGAGAGGAGGAGCCAAATGCTGCTCTTGTCTCCATCTGAGGCTGGGAGGGGCAAATAAAACTTTAATGAAACTGGGTGCAGAAGGGTAATTTTTATCCATGTTCTTCTCTCTGAATCTATCATAATCTAGGGTTTGATTTTGTCCAGGTTAGCAGTGTTTGTTGTCTTTCCATAAATGCTCTGACATGAACACTAAAGGTGCCAAATTCCTGCAGAGCTCCCAAGAGTTGTGCCCCTCACTGAGGGCTCCATAAATATTTCTGTGTTTCATAAAACACAAAATATCCTGAGCTGGAGGGGACCACGAGGATCATTGAGTCCAGCTCTGGCTCTTCACAGGGTTTGTTTTCATCCCTGGAGAGGCAGAGCAACATTTTATCCCTGATTTTATGGGGAAAGTATATAGAAATTATGTCTAGATGCAGTTACACAGGGAAATGAAAGCAGGCTTGGAAAACTGGAGTGTGATGTCCCAAACCACAGGCTGGCAGCCTTGCCCATGGTTTGCTCTTTTCCTCAAGGCTTTACAAAGACTTTCATAACTGTTCCTAAAGGGAAGAATTCTTGCTGTGTATTCCAAGGCTTTCCTTTGGCACCGAGGTGGGTAAATGGGCTTGATTTGCCTTCTGCTGAGTATGGTGGACATTTCTCTGGGGAGTATCTGAGGTGATTTTAACAATTTGCTCCCTTGCATGAGGGTGAAGCTGGAGAGGGGCTGGAAAGATCTCTGTGTGTGCCTTAAAATGCCCTTTGGAGGGATTTATAAGTTGCACCCCATAGCAACCAATTTCTGCTTGACTGGGCTTTCCCCCTCAATGGTAAAGCACAGCTACAGCATGAAATTAAATCCATTTTTAGGAATTCTTTTCCTTTTCTAGAAACTCAGAAAGAAAAGCACGAAGCAAGCAGAGCAACTATTCCAGGAAGCCTAAAATCTCCAATTTACTGTGTGGAAAGGAGAGCAAAGCTAATGTATACATGGGAGTGTGTTTATCATCCTGGGGAGCTGTGTGTGCTTTTTCCAAGAGTCTCTAACCCCTAAGTGACGAATCTGATTTTTTTTTCCATGCTGGATTTTTGTTACAGCCTCCAAACTTAACTGTTTTGGCACTAGAGAAATCCTCTCGTTTCTGTCTTGGAGGTAAATATACAGCTATATTCGTGCTAGAAATCAGCTCTACCTCACCCACACGACTGGTCTTCACTATTAATCCCAGCTGATGGCAGGGAGGGGCTCCTGTGGGAGGCAGCCATGTGGTGAACATTGAGCACAGTGTTTTCCCCCTGCTTCTCTTCTTCCCAGACAGGCAAAATTGTTCTCTGCTGCCGTGGATGTGAAGTCCTCGCTGCGCTGCCTCTGCCTCTCCTCTGCCAGAAACTCCCAGGGCCTGAATAAGCAGCCCCAGAGATCCAAAAGCCCTGGCTGGATCTGCATGGAATATGGACAAGGAGATGAATAGCAGGAGGGAAGAAAGAGTGAAGTTGGTTATTTTTCTGGCACATGGATGCAATTACACTGGGTGCATTCCAGAGGCGTTCCTCTGAATCCTGTGCAGGTCTGCCTGCTCTTCTTGGGAGAGAGGAAGAGAAAGGGAGCAAAAGTCCCTCTTGCTGGGAGACGGAATGTCTGCATTTTCAGTCCTCTTTTTAGGTAAGTTGGCTTTTTGGTGTTGTTTAGTTTGTTTTGTTTTTTTTAATCAAACTTCCATGAGTCCGCTCGGTGGGGCTGAAATTCGTTTCTGGTGAGTTGGAGGAAAGGGGGTTTGTAACGAGAAAACTTTTATGGAAAACTGTAATTTCAGGAGTGTTTGAGTTCTGATCCCTTTCTCAGCAGGTTGATAGCCAGAGATCTCTGAATATCCAGATTTATTTGAAAAGGGGTGGTTAAACAAACTCATTTGGAAATGTGTGTTTCTTATTTAGAGAGGGCAGCGATTTCAGGGATAAAGCAGAGAGGGGCTTGAACCTCTTGGGCAAAACAAGGTGAATAAAATGTCTTTGTTTCGGGCAGAGTGTCAAATTAAAGTGTTTGGATTTGCTTGGGCATTCAGCGTTCAGATTTTGAAAAGAAAAAGGGGTTATTGTTTCCAATGGATGGCTGAGATTAGAAACAGATGTGTTGAAGTGCAGGAGGGAGGAGTTGGGGGAGAAAAGGATGGGAGAAGGGAGAAAGGACTGCTGAAAGGAGGGAAAGAAAAGAAATAGAAGCTGATGTGTTGAGGAGGAGAGGAGCAGAGAAAGGCAGAGGAGAACTGGAGAGCTGTTTGTTAAAGCCACAGCCTGTGGAGAAGAGAGTTTGGAGCCCTGAGGGGGCTCCCAGAGCAGCCTGGGCTCCTCTCCTGCTCCTGCAGAGCCTCTGTGAGGATCCAGCTCCTGCTCCATCCTGCTCAGCACAGCCTCTCCCAGCTCCTCCCTAAAGTTCTTAGGGCTTTGAACAGCTCTAAGGAACATTGTAGGGACAGCCCAGCTCCTGGAGTCTCCCAGGTGTGGGATATGGGCTGGAGGGAGGTTGGGTGAGCTCAAATACAACATTTTACAGCTGCTGATCAACTGTAGAGGTGCCTTTCGCTCTAGGCATTGCTGTTGGCAAAGGTTTGGCTGTAGGAATAAAGGTTTGGGGTGTGCTGGAGGATCTGGGGAGTGCAGGCAGCAGTTTGTGTCCCCTGCACATCACTCTGGACGTTTGGGTCTCTCTGTGGTGGGGAAAATGTTTAAAGAGGAGTCCAGGAGATGAGACAACAGAGTTAGGAACAACTGAGCCACAACCAGAGGTGTCTGGGCTGCTCAGCCCTTCAGAAAGTGAAAATTAGGGAGACAGAAGGGTTGGTTGCTTATCTTGCTGATGGAGACAAATGGAAATTGCAGTGTTTGATCCCATTCAGCTCCTGGATATTCCAATATGTTGGAAGCTTGGAGCAAAAGGAATAAACTGTTGCCACAGAAAAGTGGGTTTGGCTGTCATGTAATGCCAACTTACTTTTGCTGCTTTTATCTTTAAAACATAATGGGCTTTATCATTTTATCTTCAGCATCTGGGCATCTCCACTGTGACAGGGAAACATGAATGGCCAACAAAAGCCACTTTGCCCTCAGCTGGGAGTGAGGTTTCTCAGCCTCTCTCATCCAAGCACTGGTGAGGGGAGAGGTGGCTTCCCAAAACTCAGAGCAAAAGCTGAAATGTTTTGTTTCCTGCTCCTACACTGGTCATGGAACTGCCCCCTGTGCTTTCCCCACCTTGTCAAACAGAGGATTTGCTCTTTCTGCTCTGTGTCCAGCTTCAGTCAGCAATATTAGGAGCAAGTTGCAGGGAAAAGTAAGGAAATGTTGTGGTTCCCTGTTCCCAGATCCTCCTGAGTACAGAAGCTGGGGAATCTGATTTGCTGGCTACAGTCTAATGGTTTTCTGCAGTAAAAAAGGACACAACTGCCAGTGATACCTTACTATTTTTTTGCTGATAAAGTGAAAGACTAATGTGGAAAAAAGATATTTTAGAGAAGCCTTGAAAGGAAGGTTTGGGTTTCCATGATTAAACATCCCGATAGCACAGCTAATATACACAGTCCTTGTGTTTTCCACTGTTTACCTCTCTGGGGCACACGAGCAGCTGTGGAGGAGACAGGAAACAGGAGACAATTTGTTTTAAGGAGACTTTTAAAACAAGACAAGATGAAAGACTTTGCTGAGCGTGGACAAGAGCGTGAGCAGGCTCACTCTGCCAGGACAGGCTGGGGAAAAGAGGAAAGTGCGGAGTGGAAGGTGGTCCCTGCTCATGTGTGTCTACCTGTGAGTGTGACATGATTGTCACCAGCTCTGGACTGAGAATCAGATGTCACAAGCCCCCTGTGCAACACCCTGCACTTTGGAAAATCAGGCTGGGAATTTCAAAGGGAAATATCTGTGATTCTTCACTCTGGAGTGGAAAAACTTTGCAATAGAATGTTGCCTTTTTCAGCCAGTAAAGTAGTCAATGCTTTCATTTAAATGTGTTACTGAAGTGGTTTAAATGTTTATGGCTGGGGAATCTCTGCCTTTCACCCACTGCAAATCAATCATGAATGTTTTTAATGACCCTTCCATTCAAGGAAAAATCTAATTTTCTTGTAATCCAAACTGTTCACAGGGGTGATATTTGTACACCTGTTTGTCACTGGGTTTATGTGCTTTCTTTAAAGTTGTTGGCTGCTGTGTGTGTGTGCTCTGCCCTCCAGAAACTGCTGGGTTCAGGGATCAAAGCAGGAGATGTGCCAAGCCAAATCCATCACCCCTGCTGTGGGCAGTGAACCTTCACAGGGGTGCCAGGGGTCACCCACCCTGGTGCCTGTGAAAGAATCACCCAAACAAGGCTTTTCTGACCAAGATATGTTCGGTGGGAGCTGGGCTGTCCTGCTGGGGGGTGTTGCTGCCGTGGCTGCAGCTCTGAGAGCAGAAATGTCCCCAGTGCAGCTCAGCTTTGCCCTGTGCACCCAGAGCTCAGGGAGTCTCTTTCAGCGCTGTCCCAGGGGGCTGCAGGGGCTGCACTGAGCACCCAGATTCCTCCTGTCTCACTGCTCTGCAAAAAGGTCACGGTGCAGCTCCTTGCAGGGCTGTTGGCATGAGGGATGTGCTCTGACAGCAGGCACTGCCCAGGTGCTCAGCAGCCTGGCAGCTGGGAAATCCGAGATGGTGTAGGGGCAGTGTGGGGCAGCCTGGGGCTGTGCTCTGCTGCAAAACCCTGTGCTGCTGCTCTGAGAGCACAGCAACCTGCAGGGTGTCCTTCCCCACCCTCCTATCCCACACCCCAGCACAGCAACCTGCAGGATGTCCTTCCCCTGGCACCCTGCTCCTTAAACCCTCCTCTCCCACAATCCCAGCACATCCACCCTGCTCCCTAAACCCTCCTATCCACACCCCAGCACAGCCACCCTGCAGGGTGTCCTGCCTTTGGCACCCTGCTCCCTAAATCCTCCTCTCCCACAGCCCAGCACAGCCACCCTGATCCCTAAACCCTCCTATCCACACCCCAGCAAATCCACCCTGCAGGGTGTCCTTCCCCTGGCACCCTGCTCCCTAAATCCTCCTCTCCCACAGCCCAGCAAATCCACCTGCAGGCTGTCCTGCCTTTGGCACCCTTCTCCCTAAATCCTCCTTTCCCACAGCCCAGCACAGTCACCCTGCTCCCTAAACCCTCCTCTCCCACAATCCCAGCACATCCCCCCTGCTCCCTAAATCCTCCTTTCCCACAGCCCAGCACAGCCACCCTGCAGGGTGTCCTTCCCCTGGCCCCCTGCTCCCTAAATCCTCCTTTCCCACAGCCCAGCACAGCCACCCTGCAGGGTGTCCTTCCCCTGGCCCCCTGCTCCCTAAATCCTCCTTTCCCACAGCCCAGCACAGCCACCCTGCAGGGTGTCCTTCCCCTGGCCCCCTGCTCCCTAAACCCTCCTCTCCCACACCCCAGCAAAGCCAGGAGCCACTGCAATGCTTCTTTTTAAAGCAGCACTCCTGCTCTCAGGGAACTGTGAGTTCTGATGGATGCTGCTGCCTGGGAGGAGTAAAAACCAAAGGAGGCAATTCTCAGGTTGTCTAAAATAAAGCTTGTGGACCTTTATTGCTGCTGATTTTCCAGAGGTAGTAGAAAACAATGGAGGCAGTTTCCAGGTTGCTTGAAACAAAGCTTGTGGACCTTTATTTTGGCTGATTTTCCAGGTATTCCCAAAATTTCTCAGTGATTTCTAAGAGTATATAAAACACCTGTTATTTTCTGGTTTTCTCTGGCTCCTTGTGTTGCCTTTGGCTGTTTCATGGTGGACTTGGGAGCTTGGTGGGACAAGGGCTTTGCCACGTGTTCTTACAGCACTTCACAAAAACCTTGGCTCAGAAATGTACAAAAAGAACTTGTAGCTGTAAAAAGGGGTTCTGTTGTGATTTTCTGTCTTGATTTCACCTTCTCTTTGTCGTTGGCTTCTGAAGGAATGCAGGGAACTTTGTTGTGTATTTAGCTTTAAAAAGGATGGTTCTGCCCAGGACAGCTTTGTGTAATTAATCACAATTTCTCTCAAATTCCAAAAGCAGCCAACAAAACATCAGCTGTATGAAACATTCAGCGTGTTAGAGGAGTGTGGGTTTAATTCTAGGCCAGGGCAAGGAGGTCTTTATTAGAACACTGCTCTGGGAATACCTAAGGAAAGGGAGTAAAGGGAAGCAGAGGATCTATTTGGCACTCCAGGGGGAATTCAAAGGAGCCAGACATAATTGAGTTGCTATCTGGCAGAATATCAGGGTTAACACTCCTTGTGAGACACTCCAATTCTTCTAAAGCCAGGGATGGTTTGCATCACACATATTCTGTCAAGACAATTGATGACAAATTGCCTGTTTTTCTCCAGTAGTGCTTTGTTTTATATGAAATAGTTTGGATTGTTAACATCTAAAAAAAGTTTATTTTGAGGGGGGTTTTATCCTTTTTCCATTTTACCAAGAGGAAGAAAAAGGAGGGAATAAAGTAACCTGCCAGAGTGAGGAAAAGCAGCGTGCCAAAACTGCGTTGAAATTGTGAAGAGGAATTCATTTTTATGGGAAAGAGAGCCAGAGGGAAGGCAACTTTTCTGAATTTCCCATGGAAAACAAATGGTGTTTTGCCTCTGTACCCACCCTGGCTTTGTCTCCTGCACGTAGAATTAGTGGTCTGGTTTTGTGGGGGCTCTGGCCACTTCAGAAGGACATTTTGTGTAAGAGCAGCACAAACTTCCCAGAAATGCCGTTGCACTCGGCTTGGAGATCTCCTGATGTTTATCCTCAGGATCACAACAAACACCCCTGTTCTCCTCCAGGCAAACACAGGGGTTTGGAGAGAGCTCAGCAGGTTTGCAGTCTGGCTTTGTTCATTTTCAGAACTGCCTGGAAAGAGAGTTAAACAGTCACTGTGACAGCCTTAAATGCATTTAGAGGATCTTGTATGTCCGAGTCTTTGTTAGACTGGACTAAAAATTGTGTGTAGCAGCAATAAAATGGGGTGCTGCAAAGTGATTTCTGTGCCTTTTCCCCACAGTTTTAGACAAACTGTAGCTTATATTTCTAATTAAACAACCTCCTGTGTTAGCCAAGGCTGCAGTCTTGAAATGAGTTTTATTGTGCACATCTTGTGTGCTCCAATGTGTTACAAAAGAGGCAGCTCTGGGTGCAGAGGGAACTTGCTGGTGTCCTGTAGAAAAGATGAATGGGTCTGTTTTGGTTTTATTTTTTTTTTCTCTTCCCCAAAGCTGTGCCTTCATCTGTTTTTAGAAATGGTTGGTTTACAGAAGCAGCCCAGCAAAAAGTCAAGGGTGAAGTCAGGTCAGTGAGGCCTGTGAATAGATACTCAAATGACAGGAGAGTGGAGGATGCAGGAATGGCTGGGCAGGAAGCACAACAATGGAAAATGTGTGAAAAGCCAACAGACACGAGGGAGAATCCCAGCTTGTTCATCTCCTGGGCTCTCTCATCCCTTCAGCATCGCTGGGTGGAGGGACAGCCCACCTCTGCCAGCCAGGGCTTCAAACCTTGCCCAAAACTTGGGCAAAGTGTTCCTGCAGGGAAGGTGCATGCAACAAAAACCTGGAGCTCTAGGCTGGGTTATCAACCCAGAACAAAGCTGGTCCTTCTTCCCAGAAATGCCCCAGTCCTAGAACAAGGAGCAGGGCAGTGTGAGGAGGGTGGGCACTGCCCTGCCCAGCAAAGCACCCTGGCCAGGCTCTCCTCAGCCACATCCTGCTGCCTTGGTTCATTCAGGGCACTCATTAAGCTCTGTCTTTTCTTTGCAACAAGTTGGAGAGAGGACTGAGCACCTCTAAGGTGGTGAATGTGACAGAAGGACATGAAACCAGTCCTGTCTTCATCTGCTCCTTCCTCTTCTCCAGGAAAGCATTAAAAGGCAAAGGTTGTAACCCAGTGTTCCCCTTAACGGGCCAGACCCAGATTCAGGAGGTCAGATTTGCTGTCCTACGAGAATCAATGCACATTACAGCAGACTCTGAGCCTGTCCCTTCTCCTGGGGAGCTGCCATCCCCTTTTCTGTGGCAGGAAAACCAGGGTGAATCCTCAGTGGATGTGACTGCTCCCCGACTGGCTGGGTGGAAAGGCTGGAGTTCAGCTTAGTGCCTGCAGTTTAATTGCCTTTGGAAGGAAAAGGTCAGTGAGAATTGGGTTGTTTCTGGCAGGCACTGGCGGGAGGGAGGCTGCTCTCCTGGAAACGAGCTCTGAAATGGAGCGTGCACAGTTAGAGGCGAGGGATGACCACGGTTGGGCTGGGGCTGGGCTACCCCAGCTCTGCTCTGCTCTGGGTCACATTTGGATCAAGCTTTTGTTCGGTCCATGTTGCCCAGAGAACACCCACAGCCCGTCTGGCAGAGGAGGAGGCTGGGCAGAGGTGGGGATGTGCTGCCCAGAGGGGATGGAGCTCTTGGTGCATCTCTAAAACCTCTCTAGCTCTGCCTTAAAGCCGTTTGCCCTCTGGTAGATCCTCAAATGTGGATAGAAGTAGGGATGGGCAGATCGTGAACAGACTGCTTCACCCACCAGCCACAAGCTGAAATCCTTCACCTGCCACCTGATGGGATTTATCCTGATTTTCTAATAAGATACTTGATCACATCCTACTGGATTTTTGGTATCTGTGCTGAGAAACTCCTCTCGTGGTGTGAAGTGCTGCTGTGCTACCAGAAATACCTCACAGAAAGGAAATCCTGGGCTGTGTGTGCTGGGTCTCTGAATTACTTCATGCTGCATATGAAAAAAGAAAAATTAAGTTTTTTACCTTGCAAATACCTAGAGTGCAGGCTGTGAGTTCTTTTGGGCAGAGATTCTTTCCCTAAGTGCCTGGATGGTGTTAATTAAGTACAAAGTGGCCTTTTCAGAACTGGAGTGTAAAAAAAGAATGACTCCATTCCATTCCTTTTGTGCTTCAGCAAAATATCAGAATTAGGTGGTTTTCCAGTATATGGAATATTTGAGATGTGTGCTGGATGAGTCTCACAGCTCAGATTACTCAGGCTGTGTTTTTTCCTTAAAGACTTGATAGAATTTTAAAGGTCATAGGATCATTTAATACAGAGATGAACCTTTATTTGTCAGGTAGGACTGTGGATTGGCAGAAATCACGGGGTGTCTTTGTGTGTGCAGGGTGATGTCTTTCATACAACACAGCAAGCCTTGAATAGGAGACCAAACCAGAGCCAAGCATTTCTTCTTTTTTTTTTTTTTTATTATTAAAAAAAAAAAATTGCAGGGTTTTCAACCTTGAAGGCAAATCACTTTATGACTTCATTGTTTAAATTTAGGTTTTGTTTTGCGGGGGGATCGTTAGACTTGAAGCAAAAGCCTTGTAGCCCAGGGACTGTCACTTCTGATTACTTCCAGTGACACTTCCAATTATTTCCAATCACAATTCCAGGGACAAGAGGAAAAAGGAGCCACGTTCTCCAACATCAGGGGTTTGTTTTTTTTCTCCCTTTCTCTTCCCTTTTCCTGAACAAAGGGCCGTTTATCAAACCTCTGCAGAAAGAGGTGCAGAGGCAGATCGGGAGCTCTGCTGCGGCGGGGTGATTCCAGAGCAAATCTGATGAAGTGAGACTTGAGGCTGGTGTCTGGCAGGGTGCTGGCAATCCTGCTGTGGATCCTTGTTGAGTAATCTGAAGGAAATAATTTCATTTTCCCCAGGCCTTGGCTGGCACTGCTGGGAGCAGCAGCACGAGGCTCCCGGGAGCGGCCGCTCCAGGCTCCCCGTGGCTTGGAAGAGGTGAACTGTTGGAACCCTGAATTCTGAGAATTTCACTCTTTCTGCTTTAACAAGTCATGATTCCCAGAAATAAGCCTCATTTAATCTTAAACCCTGGAAAATACTTCCTCTGTAGTGTGAGAACTTTGAAATTAATGCTGTATAGTTAAGGTTATGTCA
>VZRZ01006345.1:11679-39138 GCA_013398175.1 Climacteris rufus | reverse complement strand
AACACTTCATAAACATTTTGAGACCGAAGAAACTCTGAAGTATTTCTACTGTGTCTTATCTCAAATGTGTGTTAAAAGAACTCCCAAAGAGAAGATGCGCCGTGGCAGGGCCGAAAGCTTCGGCCAGAATCGCGGCAGTGAACGAGCACAAGGGCTGCTCCTGGAGGACCTGCAGCTCCAAAAGGGAAGGAAGAGACTGCTGGGGGAGCTTCAGTGATTTCCAGGGACACCAAGCACAGGGTTTGGGCAGTGGTTGGACCCAGGTGAGCCAGAGCTGCTGCGCCCTTCAGAAAGCGAAGAGGGAGCACCGCCCGATTTCCAGGCGTCTCTGGGAGCATCATTTGGAACTCCTCAAGCATAAAAACAGCCTTAAAATGGTGTCAGAGCTTTCAGTCACACTTAGTGAAGCCTCTCACTTCCTCAGTGGTGCTGCACTGGGCTGTGAGGCTCTGCTGAGGGCAGGGCTTGTTGGCAGCTCTTTGCTCCCTTTGCTTCAGCGTGGTGCAAGGCCCCAGCAAGAGCTGGGATCTGCAGTGGGGAGGATTTTATATTGTATTAATGTATATTTATTATTTATTTGTTGTATTTATGTGTGTTTGCTCTTTGTATATTGTGCTAATGGATGAGTAGAGAACCTGGTCTGGTGTTTAGACCCAGTTTAAGAACCTGAGTTCATTTACAATGGGAGCTGCATGCTGGACTTGAACACAATTTCAAAAGCAACAGCAAATGAAATTAACTTCATGTGGTGAGTGAGAACCCTCTAGTGTTAAAGTAGAAGTTATATTTGTCAGTGATCTGGCTCAGTGAAGTTTTGGTGATTGTTTCTCGCTGCCTTCACCCCCCTGGTGCTGTTTGAGTGCTGGCAGTGTTGCCTGCCTTGTGTTTGTTCAGGTCTGCAGGGGCTGGATGTCACTGGGACCTGCCTGTGCCAGCTTCATCCCTTCCTGTAAAGGAAAACTCGTGTGTCTCTGTAGAAGTGACATTCAAACACTGGGTATTTGTCACTTGAGCACAGAGCAGACCACAGATCCTTTGTCAGTGAAGTTCAGGAGCTCAGTTCCACCTGAGCAATTTGACATTACACTTGTTCAGAGACCTTCAAAGGATTCCTGGCCATCAGCTCTGCTGCTTTGGTGGCATTTTCTGTTTGGAGGTCGATTCCAGCACTGAGTGTCACTGAGGTGGCACTTTGGGAGAGCTGATCCCCCAGGAGCCTCAGCATCTCACAGAAGGAACGGTTTTTCTGAACCATCCCATGTGATGGAGATGTTTCCACAGTGCAGCTTTGTCTGGTTCTGCTGTGGTCTGTGCTGTGGGCAAACCTCTCCTCGTTCCCATTGTTTCAAGCTCTTGCTTGGAGTCAAAGGGAATTTTAACCAGACAAAGCAGAGTTTTTGTGTTGACAAATGCCATGATTTTTTTTCCCTTTTCAAAGGCGAATTTTAAGCAATTGTGAGTGTCTTCTGGTCAAAGAAGCATTCAGGATGTGGAGATTGCAGCCTGGGTTTTGCCAGTGACTCAGTGGTTCAGTAACTCCGGCTCCATTTTTAAGTGCCTGTTAGTTTTGAGTGTCTCCATTTCAAGTGTTATAAAGAATTAGAGTGCTTTGGAACTTGTGAGTGGAGGGACACATGAGCCAGGTCCCCCTGAGTGAGGTGTCCTTTCAGCACCCCAGGTTTTGGGGGTGAGCTGGACAATGCTGGGTTTGGCTGCTTTGTGCTTGAGCTGCTGCTCTGCAGGGTGAGAGCACTCAGAACATCACAACCTTTCTCTCCTGAGCTGCAAAGTGCTCTGAAATCACTGCAGAGATGGAGCTGGAGAGTCCAGCGAGCCTGTTCGATGTGGCAGGCGCTGGTTTAATGGGGGAAGAGCCTTCCCATCAGTGCCACTCGCTGTGCCAAATGCATCCCGGCTTTTCTGGCTTTGTCAGCTCCTTCCATTTAGCCCGAGGCTACCCCTGGAGCCAACAAAAACCACAATTCTGCAGCTGTCACTTCCTTCAGACCCGATAGGACCTGGTCCAAGGGATGCTCACACTCCTGAGCTCCTCTGCTCTGCAGATAATGACCCTGAATTCCACAAGAATTCTTTTTCCTCAAATTACTTGAGCATCTTTTTCCTATTTAGCAGTGCCCTGGGTGTGCTGCTTCCATTGTGGGATGGCAATGGATTCATTCCCACGAGGAAAAGGCTCTGTCAGCAGGCAACCTCCCCTCTCCACAGCCTCCAGAAAACAGGAGGGGAGCCCAAACCAGAAGGGGAATGGAGGAAACTTGGCCTGCTTGCACCAGCCAGAACCATTTAGGGTTATATTTTTCTGGATTTTAAGTGCTCTGAGGCAGGGAATGTTTCTTTGCCTGTTTGCACTGTTCCTTACAACCCTGCAGCCTCCAAGGCTTGCATGGCAATCCAAAGTCTTAATGGATTTTAAACCTGGTTTTGTCCCTGTTTGCTGTCTGAATGAGCCAGGAACCTGGCTAGCATCTCTCTGTGTCATTCTAGAGCATCAATTCCTGCAGTGAGGAGGCAGAAAAGCTGGGAAGTGAAGATATTCAGCTTAGAATAATTCCTGATTTACTTGCCTTCCTCCTCACAAACACCTTTAAGAAAAAGATACAGGGGGATAAAAGAAAGCTGATAATAAAAGCTGATTATTCATTCATGTGGAATGATTTTAACTAGCCAGTTAGACAATATTGACATTTTCCTGCCTTATTGCTGGGTTTCTGAGCAGTGCTGAAGACAGTTCTTTGTTCACAGAAACCACTGCTCTGATAAAGCACAATCTGCTGAGTTTTATGGGTTACAGCACTGGTGTGTGGCATGTCCTACCTCACCTCAGTGAATGTTCAGTGAATTAAAACCCTGATTGTTTGCTGTAAGTGATTTATTGTTGTGTTTTCATATCCTTCATTACCATCACTTCATGGAGGCCGTGCTGGGCAGAGGGATGTCCTTTCTTTCGACAAATAATTTTTTTCCATAAATTACCCTCTATTCCGACAAATAAAATTTGCCTTCCCCGAGGAGAATCCTTTGAATGCAAATACTTTTCATCACTTTGCAATGGCACATGACATATACAAGAACCTTTCCCTTTCCCTGCCTGTCTCCCCTCCTCCAGAGCAGCCTGGGAGCCTCTCCCCCACCCTGGGATGCAAACCCGTGTGTGCAGCATCCTTTGCTCCTGGCTGTAGCTTTCCTTCCAGTTCCTGTCCTGGGGGTTGTCCTCTCAATATTTCCTTTTCTGCAGCCTGGAAAACCCAGCCTGCCCAGAAAAGCAGCAGCTCCAATAGCTCCTGGCAGCCTTCGTGCTGATGAGACAGCCTTGGAGTGTGCTGGAGATCTTTTAACTCTGTGTGCACATCTCCTCTTGTGGGTTTTGGGCTTTTCGAAGCCTTTGATGGGCTTTGCTGTCAATCTCCACCTTCTGGCAGTGTCAACATCTCTCTGCACTGAAAGCACCTGGTAGGGCAAGTCTAGCACAGGAACATCCTCAGCCCATGGAAGGCAAATTAATTTCCAGTTCCTGCAAGAAAAAAGCTTATTCAGGCAAGAATTAGCACTGCTTTTCCACCCTTGCTGCTGATTTAAATGCTGCTTCATTTTTTATGATCATCTTGTAAAAGCAGAATGCAGGGGGGGAAAAAAACCCAACCCAGACACTAAAAAGCAAATAAATTCTGTTTCTCTAAAACATTTGTGTGGAGATTGGAACCGAGCTCACCCAATACTCTGTTCTAGAAAAGATTCTACCTGCAAGTAGGACCACCCTGGCAGTGTGGGGTAATTGCCCTGGATTTAGGATGTTTGTGATGTTCTTGTCTTTTGGGTTTATTTAAAGCACCAAGGGGAGAAGAGACTTGATGTCCCTGCTTTGTTGTAACTTCTGCTGTCACTGAAAGCTTTTAGTTCATGGAGGGGACACAGTGTGTGGCCTCCTTGTCACCACAACTCGATAATCTTATCAGCAAGTGAGGAGGGGAGGGTGGGGAGCTGCCAGAGGGGCTGTGGTGGCTCCCTGGCTGAGGATAAGGAGGATAAGGCTGGCTCTGAGCTCTGGGAGGAAAGGGCAGTAGTAGCTCTGTGTTCCTGATCTGGGAGAAACAGCCCTGCTCATGGTTTTAAATCATTCTGGGCCTTTATTTTTCTGTGTCAGCACTGTCAGAGCCTATAATCCTCAAGCAAAAGAGGCCATCCTAGCCTACCAAGAGAAGGACTTAAAGTGAGGAATCCCCTTCAGCAAGGATGTGACAAGCAGACTGACAATGTAAAAGAAAGGGGAAAATATCCTGAGCCAATATGCATAAAATTAGGGCCTGATTATGATGCAGAATTAAAAATAAAACAGGAAGAATTCCCCTGGTAGAGGGAGCTGGTGGAGCAGCAGGATGGGCAGCACTTGGTGCCAGCCATGCATTCTAACAGCACTAATTGAACAGATAATGATTATGCAAGTGCATAAACACCCTCCCTGCTGGGGCACACAGGCAGGGCTTGATGTGGCAGAGAAGTGTTATCCCTGCAGACCCTTTAAACAGCACTCACTGCTCATCCCCTCCTGTCCCTCTCATCATAACATAGAGCAGGTGCCAGGGAAAATGTCCTGGGCAGCTGGGGGAGGTTAAAAATCCTGGAGCTTTGGGCTTGGGTCAGGCCTGAGCTGGGCTCTGGCTGTTCAGACAGCCTGTCCTGGTGGGGCTCTGCTGTGATTTGGCTTTCAGGTGTCCTGGAAATCTGAGCAGGACACTTCCCTTGGGCTTCAGGTGGAGGAAGAGGCTTCCTGCAGGAAGGACATGCTTGGAAAATGGCATCTAAAACACGGTGGTATTTACAGCAAAAAAAAAAGTGAGAATTCTTTGCAAGGAGCAAAGATGGGAAGACAGCAATCTGTGGTTTTACTTCCAGTTCCAGTGGTGACTCTGTCGTCTGGTGGAATGAAAATTTTCACTGCTAGAACTCAGTCCTGTTGTTGATTAACTTGTCTCATCTCAGCTCTAATCCCAGGAGGTGCTTTTAACAAGGCCTTTTGCAGCCTTGGTTTCCCCAGCTGGAAAAAAGGAAATGTCTCATTATATAAAGGAGTTTATGGTTCTTCAGACAAAATGTGGAGTATTGGTAAATAATTTGATCATGGTTTTTATCAGCCTGCCCTTTCCAAAGAGCTTATAGCTGCTGTCTGTTTGCATTTGTATTTCCTGTCACTGGGATGGAGCTGTGCCCTGACAGAGCCAGCTCTTTCAGCATTTGGGGAAGAAGAGTTTGAAATCTTAAGGAGCCACACAAGCCCTTGCCCGAATTCTTTATAAATTTTGTAGGAAATACACTCAACCATACTTCCTAAAAGAGGAAATGCTCGAGTCCTGTCTCCTGTGTTTAGAATAAACAGAGTCCAGATAATTTAATCTAAAAGGAAAGCGTCCTTTTGAGGATAAACAGCCTGAATAAAACATTTCTGAGCAAACCCATGGCCAGGTCCCCCCCTCAGAGCATCCCCAGGATTCGTGTCCTGCAGGATGCTGGGGCAGCACTGCAGCCCTTGCTCAGGACCCCTGTTCTGCCTGCCCCAGCCATGCTGGGACCCACAACCATCCCAAAAAAACCTTGAGAACCAGTCAGGACCCTGCACTGGGGCTAATTTGGCTAATTGTGCATAAATGCCAAACCAGCCCCCTGCCTGGCAGACACTTGGGGTTTGTTTCTGGATTTTAATGAGGGCCAGATGGAGACTGGGCCAGGCTGGGCTGCTGAGCTGCTCTCATCTGCACTGTGGAGCCATCTGATTATTTGTAATTTTTTCCCTCTTCTCTACTAAGCAAAAATAAACAATTTCCAATGTTACAAAGCTGGTGCTGCTTTCTGCTGAGCTGGCTGGGCTGGAGGAGCAGAGGGGGCAGCCTGGGAGGACAAATCCAGGCTGGAAGCAGCGAGAAGAGGGCTGTGCATCCCTGTCACTCCAAATACAGCAGGAGGAGAAAATGGGAATGCTAATTGCCAGGGCAAGATTCACACATTAAAGTTGTGTCCTGCACTGGCTGCCAGCTTGTAATGAGGATGTGTTACAGAATAACAGGTACAAGGAGGGCTGGGATACCCACCCAGCCTGTTAGCTTGTTTCCAGTTATTTAAAATATTCACTCAACCTGTTAGCTTGTTTCTAGTTATTTAAAATACTCACTCAGCCTGTTAACTTGTTTCCAGTTATTTAAAATATTCACTCAGCCTGTTCGCTTGTTTCTAGTAATTTAAAAATACTCAACCTGTTAGCTTGTTTCCAGTTATTTCAGAAACCCACTCAGCCTGTTAGCTTGTTTCTAGCAATTTAGATACTCACTCAACCTGTTAGCTTGTTCCTAGTTATTAACAGGAGCTGGTTTGAGGGAAATTGCACAGGAATAGGGAAAAGAATTTTAAAAAATTACTTTTCCTTAACCAGTTTTTCCCCATCAGCAAGAGCTAATGCATCATTCAGCCACAATTCCTCCTCTGTTCCACAGGTTTGGCTCAGTCATTCCTGCTCCTGGTTCAGTTCTGAGCTGTCACAATTGCATCAGGCTCTGATGGATGCCTGGGGAACTCTCTGGGAACCCTAATAAGAATTTCCCATCTCTCACACGGTTTTTTGGGGGGAATTTATTGCTGGTTATTAGACAGTTAGGGAAAAACGTGTATTTACATTCTTGAGGAAATAAATCTAATTTAACTTGCCATTGAGCCTTCTAAATTGGTTCAATAGACAGAAATGTCTTTCTGAACACAAGTTAACACTTTGAATCTCTTTTCCAGTAGTTGGATATTCCAATTCTTAATGTAATTTCCTTAATTCCTGAGGAAAATGGGTCCAGTTCTGCTTTTGCCAGCGGAGCAATGGGTGCTTAGTATCCTGTGTTCTGCCCAATGCCACTAAGGGGACCAGTTTCAGAAATAATCCCTGCCCTGTAGGATTCAACTTCTGCAGAAGGGAAAGGTGGGAATCTGTTTGAATATCTGCAAAGTCAAGTTTTGCTTTCGCTGTTCTTGGGTTCTGGGAAAGGAAACTCAGTCAGGTTTTGCTCCTGTTGCTGCTACTGGTTTCTTACAAACCCACGGTGAGTCCAAGCCTGTTTTCTCATGGATTTTAAGTACTGTGTGCTCAGAAAAAAACCTGGGATGCTCTTTAGCCCAAACACAGCCCTGATGTGCTGTACCCAGCTTGCCATGGGAAAAGGGGACCAGACTGAGGATGAAACTGGAGCTTACTGAGATTTTTAATGTTTCATGGCTAACAACTGAGTATAAATAAAAGCATGGACACTGGCTGAGGTTATAAATCTGAACTGCTGAACTTGAGCTGGCTGGAAGAGAGAAAAGAGGCTTTCTCAGGGTGATGGAGGAGCTGGACCAAAACCAGGCTGAGGAACCTGTTGAGGGGTTTGAGCTTTGCCCTTGTGGAGGGTTTCATGCACCCCAAAGTGCAGAGCTGCCCTTCCACACCTCTCTGCAGCCCCCCAGCCACGCTCTGTGTCTCTGGCTGGTTCAGGACAGAAGAAATGTGGAAATAATTGGAACGTGGTGCTTTGTTTAGGAGCCTGTGCCTGGAGAGCCCTGCTCAGCCTGGGTTTAGCTCCAGCAATGTGAATTTTGGGAGGCTGGGATGGCTGCAGGCTGGGTTTGCTGTCAAACACACAGAATGTGCTGTCTGGCACCTCTCCTTTACCTGCTCACCTTCCAGAGTAAATGTTCTTAGCTCAGCACCAGTGCCCAGGTGAACAGGCACAAGGATGGGTTACACTTTGCTCAGATGGAGAGGCAGAGTGCTGTGACAATTCTCTCTCTTTTCAAGGAATCGAAACTCATTGAGTCATGGAAATTCCACCCTCAGTTCTTAATGAGCCCTGGATCTTAACAGCATCTGACAACTGAGGCTGGTTCATGCTGAACCTCCCCATGCCTGGCTGGAGCTGGGATCAGGACAAGCCCTGCTGCCCTTGCAGAGCCCTCTGACCACAGCCAATAATGGAAATAAGGGGGGCTGTGAGGCCTGGTAGCTGGAATTTCCACCTGGACAAATGCAGGATAGAAAATGAGCGTCAAGGAACCATCAGGGAGTGGCAAGCAGGGCTCTTTCCCAGGAAAAGGTGCTGATGGAAGTGCAGGCTGCCAGGCTGCAAGCATCCTGGTGATGTGCTGTGCTCCCTGCTGCACTGAGAACTGCTGAAACCACCAAAAATCACCCACTCTGCTCTGAAAAATCTACCAAAAGTGGTGCATCCCATTTCTACACTTTTACTATTGGTTGAGACTTAAATTGGTGGAACTGTGCACTGAAAAGGTCCCATTGAACTGAGATAAAACTGCATCATGCATCACCATCAGGTGCAAATGTGGGCACACAAAAGTGTTTCAATGACTGGACCAGTTCTCAGATTCTAAAAAAGACCAAGCAAGTGTCTGACTTACTTTCCTGTTGGCTTTCTGTGGTTTGTTCAAATATCTTTTGTTACCCATTTAAGTTTCACATTCTGAACAGAGGCCTGACTTCTCAATCCTATAATTTGTTCTAAAGATATCTGCAAGGCTGCTTTTGTTCCCTCGAGAAACCCCAGGGAGTTTGAGGCTTTGTCAACCCCACCAGCTATTTAAAATAATATCTAACAAACAGAAATTCATGAAAATATAAAGCCAGAGGAATTTGAATCCAAGTCCAGGCTGCTAAATGGGTGGGATCTGAAGGGGTTTGAAGTTGTGAGGATTTGCATTGCAAAAAACCATTCAGCTGTTTGCTTTTCCCCCCAGCCACTTGATAACCTAAAGTTTTTAAGTCTCAAATCCTCTTTTATGAGTTCCTTCATCAGTCTTCATTTGCCTGGTGTCTTTTTTTGCACACAAATTTTAAGATGCCCAGAATCACAACTTTGTTATTCTCTATGCAGCATCTAAACAACAAAAAAATATCACTGGATAAGGGCTTAACCCAAGGTAAATAATATCAAACCAATGTTTAATTGGCATGTGGAATTAGCCAAATTCAGAAGTTAAAAGAAAGGAGAAGAGAATTTTTACTAAGTAGTAATTTGGCCCCAACCATGAAGGCCTCAGATGCTCTATTTCTCAATGCCTTGGCCTTTGGAATAGATTCCCCTCACCCTCACAAAAGCAGAGAGGCTCCTGCTTGTTTGTAGCATTTATCCTGAATTGTTTATTTATTTGATCTTAAAAGTTCTTTTGGGGGGAATCTCTTATCAGCTCTAAAATGTGGTTGCAGTGGTAAATAGGAAGCTGTGACATTAAAAGTAATTGACATTAAAATGTTGTGACATTAAAATTAATCACGTTTGATGGATGTTAGAGACTGAATCCACAAGGCTCCCGGGTTCATGTTCCAGCAAGCTTTGACATTCATTCTCCCCCTCAGTTCCTGCAGCACTTATGTAACTGCTTTCCCCACCACTGGTCCCGAAATTCAGAGATCCTGCAGGGAGGGGAGGCTGCTTGGGGAAGGAGAAGGGCTTTTCCTGGAATTCTGCACTTGGGAGGGTGGGGTGGAAGAGCTGCTTTATTCTCCATCCACTAAATGAGTGTCAGATATTCAGAATTGGCACAGAAATGCTCACACTGCCTTCCTAACCAGCGCCATGAGATGAAGATAAAAGGGATCACTGGGATGGTGAAGCAGAGCTGATGGAGTTGGTGTGGAGCCTTTGTTCCCTGTGCTGTGACAATTCCAGACAGAAAAAAAACAGCACAAAAATAAAAAATAAACCAAACAAAAATCCCAACCCCCCTTGTCTCTTGCAGTGTAAATAGTGCTATTTTTTTTTGTTGCCATTTTTAGTAGGAATGGGAAAATATTTTGTTTCTGTAACAATGGTGCCAGGTTCAGGAGGAAACACTCCCAGCTGCCAGCTCAGCTCACGTGGCACCAGCACGGAGGGAAAAAGAAGCCGAGTGGTTTTCTCCAGGACCTGGAGTTTCTCAGAGCTGGAGGGGCTGTGGCATAATCTGACACCTGAATTTTACACCCAAATCCCCCAGGAATGGCCCAGGGTGGTCATTATTTCCATGTTTTTTGTGCCTTCCCTTCCCAAAGTGGGGAGAGCTCTCCCAGGGCTTACCTAGAGCAGGCAGAGAGGGAGAGATGCAGCATTTCTTGCTTCCAGGACATTTTCCAGCTTCCTTTTTTAGCCATGTGGAGCTGGAGGGGCCTCAGCAAAAGGAATGGATGTTTTGGGCCAGGAGCCAGTTACCTCCTCAGCCTGAGCTTAGGGCTGGCTTCACCCTCTGTCCTATTTGGAAACCAGAAGTCAGGAGCTGATTTGGGGTATTTTCCCTCCCCACTGGGGTCTGTGTAAGGTGCCCATGTCTGGAAGTCACCAGAGGGGCTGTACAGCCTTTTTTCCATGGGTACTTTGCATGAGACTCCATAAAATTCCTAGTTTTTAAAGCAAAAAGATGGGGCTGTGAGTTTAACTGGAATTAAAGCTTGGCCCAATGGTTAGGGGACGAGAACTGCCTTCTGCAAGCAGCCAGGTGAGAGATTTCCTTTGCACAGACCTTCTGAATTGTAGATTTATTCCCAACCCTGCCACTGATTCCTTCTGACCTTGCTCAGCTTTCTTGCATCCCAAGTTATCCATTGTGCTTTCAAAATATGCTTTTTCCCTTGCAAACTGAAAACAGGGAGGTTTGGGAGCTTCAGAGATGGGCTGTGGGGAGAACACTGAGATTTTAAAGGGGGAGTTGTGATTTTTGTCCTTTTTTATCATCCACAGGTGGCACTGTGGGAAGGTCACGTGCAAGATGTGTTTGCTCCTATGAAATGAATTGTTAATTGACTGCCATTGGATGAAATAAAAGGTTTTAAAAAGTAAAAAATGACACTGCTGAATACAGTATTTCCATTTCTGTTTTATTTCCATTTTCTCTTTCTCTTTGGTGTGATCCAAACCCCTGAGAGAGGCTTAGAATAATGGAATGTGTTGAGTTGGAAGGGATCCATCAGGATCATCAAATCCAACTGCACAGGACACCCCAGCAGTCCCACCCTGAGAGATTACCCCCAGTTCCTGCATTTGTGAATTAAAAACAAGTTAGAGATGAGTCTTTTTTGGCTGCTGTGCAGATGTGCTGGAGCCCCCCAGATGTGGCTGCAGGGGCTGAGGGGGAACAGCAGAGAGCAAAGTGCTCCATGCACCCCATGAGGGGTTGGATCTGGGCTTGCTTCTGCCTGAAAATGCCTTTTTAAAGCAGGGGGGAGAAGCTGTGTCAGCTCCTATTACAGAAAATGGATTTTCCTGGAGAAGTCAAGCCAGAAAAACCCCATGAGTGCTGCAGGGAGGAGCCAGAGAGTTTGGTGGCTTTTTGTGGCAATTCTGGCTAAAGAGCATCGGGAGTTTTTGAAGACAAAATGGACCCATTGGAACACTACAGTGCAATAACACAAATTCCTTGCAGGAAAGCAGATTTTGTGGCTTTTGCAGATGTAAACCTGGGGTTATTTGCATTTTCAGGATCACAATAGGGAATGGAGCCAAGGGAAGCAAACTGGAGGGTTTGAGTTCCCCACTCCTTGCTTCAATTCCCCAAATTAGAGCTTTTTTGAGTAATATCAGATACTTTTCTAAGGCAGAGCTTTAATATCTGCACCTTCTGTGTCCCTTTTTGTGCTCCTTTCCGAGGCCAGTTAATGATTTATTGACAGCTATTTTTTGTCACTCAGAAATTTCAGTGCTGCCCAAACAAATATTGGGGAAACCCCAAAGTTTCACAGAGATGTTTTTATTGCAGGCTCAGGCAATCAAGAAACAACATCAGGTGATGGAGCTGATCAGCAAGTTTGTTCATTTTTCTCTCCATTATGGGGAAAAGCTGGTACTGGAGTGAAAGTGGAGACAGCTGGGAGCTGCTCAGAGATCCTGGCAGCACAGAGAGGCTGAACCCATCCCACTGTGAGCGCAGTTGTCCCCAAACCACCCAGCAGGAAAACCCCAACTCCCCAATGCAGCAGCTGCCTGGGGGGCTCAAACCAAGTGTGGCACTTCAGGAGCTTCTCTGTCGTGGGGAAAGAGCTTTCTGTGCCTTTTCTGGGCAGGCTGGAGGTGGCAGTGAAGTAGGAAAGCTGGAGGCTTAGATGGGACTTGGCTTCTGGATCTGCCTCTGAGCTGCTGCGAGACTCGGAGCTCGACACAGAGCAGTGCAAAGTGCAGGGGATTTCTGGAGGTGTCTGGCTCAAAGCAGGCTCAGTTTGCATCAGTTCAGCCAGCCCAGTTTTGAACAGTTCCAAGGATGCTGATTCCACAACCTATGAGCCCCTACTCCACTGGCTGACTGTTCTTACAGAGATTTTTTTTCCCCTAAAATCTGACTGCAATTGTCCTTTTGAGGATTTCTCTTATCCAGTTGTGCACCTCTGAGAAGTCTGGCTCTGATTCCTTTGATTTTCTTGTTCTCTCTGTCAGCTTTACACATTTACCCCCGAGGCACTGCAGGTTTTATCACACAAATTGGAAAGGACAGAAGTGAGATCAGAGAAGCTGCAGCTTGTCCAGGAAACCCAACTTGTGCTCGGGGTTCTCTTTTAGCTTGAGCTCTCCCCACCCAGGGAATACTGCCCAGTTTTGGGCTCCCCAGTGTGAGACAAATCAACTGGAATGAGTCCAGCTAAGGGCCACAAAGATGATTAATGGACTGAGGGTCTGACATTGGAGCAGTTTGTCTTGGCAGGTTCCTTCTGACCTCCTCTGTCCTGTGGTTTTGAAGCACTTCTGCTAAAGCTGAGATACCAGGAGTTTCTAGGAGGTGCCACAGGAATTTTGTTGTCCTCAAAAAGTGGCTCTGAAAGATGATGCCCGTGTTTTGATCCCAACAGAATCCAAAATAGCTGCTCACAAGATGGGAACAGTGTAGTATAGTCTATTTTTTGTTCTCAGGCTGTTTCCTCCAATGGTTTCCAATACTTGTTCAGCATCAGCTTTATGATATTCAGGGCTGTTGATAAAAACACACCTTGATGTCCAGGAAAACAGTTGGTCAAGCTGTGGTGGGGACCTCAGTCTGAATGAGGACACAGGAAAAGCTCAGTGATGGTTTCAAGGCTGAGGAGATGGGCTGAAAATGAGAGGGAATGCAAGAAAAGCTCGGTGATGGTTTCAAGGCTCAGGAGATGGGCTGAAAAGGAGGGGGCAATGCAAGAAAAGCTCAGTGATGGTTTCAAGACTCAAGAGATGGGCTGAAAAGGAGGGGGCAATGCAAGAAAAGCTCAGTGATGGTTTCAAGACTCAAGAGATGGGCTGAAAAGGAGGGGGCAATGCAAGAAAAGCTCAGTGATGGTTTCAAGACTCAAGAGATGGGCTGAAAAGGAGGGGGCAATGCAAGAAAAGCTCAGTGATGGTTTCAAGACTCAAGAGATGGGCTGAAAAGGAGGGGGCAATGCAAGAAAAGCTCAGTGATGGTTTCAAGACTCAAGAGATGGGCTGAAAAGGAGGGGGCAATGCAGCCCCAGTGGTGGAGCTGGTGCTGTGTGCCCCCCACTCCTCCTGGGCTCACTTCTCTCCACTTCACCTGACCTTTGCAGTGGTTCCTGATGAGATGCCTGACCTTTTCACATCCAATTAGCAGAAGGGTTCAGCTGTTGCCTGAATCCCATTTTCACCCTCCTCCTCCTCCCCTCCCAAGCCCTTTCCCTGCTCAGCATCCTGGCAGCTCAGCAGGGCTCTGACTGCAGCTCACTCAGGCTTTTGTTGCTCTCAGCAGGCTGATCCCAGCTCCTGCCCTACACAGGCTCTGCCTCTCCAGCCTCACTCGGGGCATCCCCCTCTGCAGGGAGGGCCCCGTGCCAGGGAACTGCTTTGCTCTGTCTCTGCAAAGGTCACAGGAATATTTGGCAGAGTGGTGCTCACATCTTCTCGCTCAGGGTCCCCTCCAGCCACAGCCCTGGGCTTTTACAGATGTGGTGGCTCTGCAGAACGCTTGGTGTTTGCAGCCAGATGTGGGTGACATTACAGCTGCTGGCAGTGGAGCTCTGGTGGGCTTGTACAGCCCTGGGCTTTTACAGATGTGGTGGCTCTGCAGAACGCTTGGTGTTTGCAGCCAGATGTGGGTGACATTGCAGCTGCTGGCAGGGGAGCTTTGGTGGACTTTTACAGCCCTGGGTTTTTACAGATGTGGTGGCTCTGCAGGACCCTTGGTATTTGCAGCCAGGCCAGATGTGGGTGACATTGCAGCTGCTGGCAGTGGAGCTCTGGTGGGCTTTTACAGCCCTGGGCTTTTACAGATGTGGTGGCTCTGCAGGACCCTTGGTGTTTGCAGCCAGGCCAGATGTGGGTGACATTACAGCTGCTGGCAGTGGAACTTTGGTGGGCTTTTACAGCCCTGGGCTTTTACAGATGTGGCTCTGCAGAACCCTTGGTGTTTGCAGCCAGATGTGGGTGACATTGCAGCTGCTGGCAGTGGAGCTTTGGTGGGCAGGGAGGAATCTCTGCTCCCTCCCAGCCCATCCCTGTCCCAGGGGCAGTGGGATGTGACAAGGCACAAGTTCAGTGTGCTCCAGCCCTGAGAGACTGAGCTGTTGCCTCTGGGATATCATCCTCCCTGCCCCCCCAACAGTTCACAGGTTTTATTTTTCCTCAGGGAATACTGAAGCTTTGCTTTGGTCTTCCCACCTGTGTTTTTGAAAGGTTGTTAGATTTGGAATTGAAAAGTCACACTTGGAGCAGGTTTCTGAGGGAAGGGAAGTGGAGCTGCTTTCTGGTTTGGTCCTCATGACTTTTCCAAGCATCCTACATCATTTCTCAATTCATGCTTTGAAGCTTTAAAGGTTGGGATTTTGCTGCATCTACACTCAGACTGGAAAAGAAACAGCACAGGTTTATAAGTAAATAAACAGACATTTAAAAACTAATAAACACAGTTTTCCAGATGTTTTTAAATTTTCAAAATTTTAGCAGAAGCAAATAACAAAAAGAATATTTCTTCATTTTTTAAATGTTGTTTCTTAGGCTTGCAGCAGCGTTGCTGCACTTCACCAACTTTATTGTGTACAGTCATGTCCTTTTTAGGTTTGTAGGCTGTTGTTGAGTGGAATGGATCCAGAAGCTGGAATGTGGCCCTCAGCTCTCAGGCTGCAATCCTGTGGGGAGCAGGATCCTTCTCTGGCTATTGTCACTGCAGGAGAACACCTTGGGTCGCTGAAAACAAAAACATACATAAATATATGCAGGAATCTGTTGTAGTTTGTGTTAAGTAACATTTCCTTGTTTCCTGTGCTGGATTTTCCAGCTCTTCCCTGAATTGCAGCAGTGCAGTGCTGTCAATCCAAAGAGCTCCCTTTGGAAAGGGAGAATTCTTTCCAAATTGTGCTTTGTCTCTTTTAAAGTCAAGTTCTCAGGAGCACAGTGTTCAGTGTAATCCTTGGCTTGTCAGAGTCACAGGGAAGAAGTTTGGGATCATTTGGAGCCTCTCCAAGGGCGAGGTGAGCCCGAGCTCGGTGCAGTGTGGACTCACACACAGGGAGCAGAGCTGCAGGGAATTCCCTGCTCCCTAAAATGCATTTGGGTGCCTCTGCCCCGTGGGTTTGCCCTCCTCAGCATCCCCCTGGCAGTGCTGGTTCCCAGAGGGGATTTAGAGCTCCACCCTGGGAGTGCAGGGTCCTGATGCTGCAGCTCCTGCTCACACTGCAAAAAGTGAGAGCAAAGATGTTCCTGTTCTCAGAGCCTGCAGCTGCTTGTGCCAAACTCCAGGGAAGCTGCAGGGAGGGAGCTGAACCCCAGTGATGAGAATTCAAAACTTGATGCTTCATTTTAATTCCATCTGGTTCACACCAAAGCCAGCGAAAGATGGGATTAAAGAATCAGGTTTTGCTTTCATTTTCTTACCTCTGGATCAGTAAATATGAAGTAATTGATCCTCCTACAATAGAATGGATGAGAAAGAGGCTGCAAACCTCTGGATTGGCAGTGACCAGGACTATTCTGGAGTTAAGAATTCTGCTGAATTCTTAAGAATTCTGGAGTTCTGCTGCTGCTCCTGGCCCTGTGCTCAGTCCATGGAGGCTGTACCTTGGATCCATCTCTGAAATATTGCAGTTTAACATCTTTCTTACAAGACTTCTGGGGGTGATGGGGAGGAGCTGCTGCTGTTCTTTTTCTGCCTTAGGGTAGCTGTGGCCAAGGGTTTGAGACTGAGTGGAGATGAAAAGTGACAGAGTGTTAATACATTAGGCATTCATTTTGTATCATATTAGTGGTGCTTGTAGAGGATAAGTGAGATGTCATAGCCGGTTATGTGCAATTATGAGCCCACAACTGAACATCTCATGGAGGTAACAGGGATCTGCTGAGCTGGGAGTGAAGGCTGTGCCTTAAAGCTGCATCCAACTCTGCTGAAAGGGAGAGCTGAGGGAAAGCTGCAGGGAGGGACGAAGTTCACCCATGAACACCTTGAGTTCTTGGTGCTTTTTTGGGGCAAGTTTGGAACAAGCTGAATTTCCATGGCACCAAGCAGCAGAAAAGCCCAATCAGTTCACCGCCTTCTGATTAAAATCTTACCCCTTGATGTAAAGGGATAAAAAAAGGGAGAGGGAATCCTCAGCACAAGTTTTATTGAGAATTCTTATCCATCCTTATCAATCTCTCAAACTCCTTCCTTTCTCCCCAGTTTTCAGAGTTGGCTGATGCAACCCACTCCTTGGGTTTCAAAATGGGTGAGGAAAGATCTGATGGACAAATACTATTTTTGAAAACAGTTTTGTTGCTGTCTCTTTGGGTTTGTGTTCTGGATTCTGCTCGGTGTCTGCCTTGGGCAGAGAACTTCATCTCTGTGTGCCTTCATTTGTGTGTCCCTGAACTGACAGCAACAAGAGATTCCCTGGGAGACTGAGGCCTAAGAATATTCCTCAGACTAAAGAAATCCTAGAAATTATTGCTGAAACCATCCTCCTCCTATTAGTTTTTTGAAACCAGGCAAAAGGAGTGACACTTCTGATGTTTAGGGGTGGAATGTTTGGTTTTCTTGCTTGCAATTTAAGGTACACCAAGCAGCCCAGAGATGCTTGTAAAAAAGGGAATATCAGCCAGCCATTGGTGCTTCATCCCTCCAGGAATCTGAGCTCTGCACTGACAAACTCCCAGCTTGAAACCACCAGCTGCATCACTGACAGGCTTGGCTGAGCTGTTACTCTCAACAGAAGACACCTGGACCAATTTACTGATAAAATTGCCTGGACCAAAGGCAAAGAGATTTCACACATTCCTCTGCACAAGCACTCTGTCAACCATGAAATTGGAAGATGCAGTGCTGGTGCCTTGTTTTCTGTTCTCCAGTCTCCAGGGATGTAAACCCAGAATCTCCTGCTTGCACTTGATTTTTTAAAATGCAGTGAGAAAAAGGAAAGGCACAGCACACACAGAGCTGCTGGCTGCCTGGGAATGTCCTCAGCTAACACAATGTGGGGTTTTTCCCAATATTCCCAAGCCTCTTTAGACTTTGGATTCAATGTGGGTTGGTGCTGAAGCCTCACTTTGGCATTTTCAAGGATAGAATTTTGCCTTTTGATTGTAGGTGAGATTTTTAGTTGTGTGTGGTCGCTGGGTACTGCAGGATCAGTCTTTAGCTGTCTTTAACTCACCAGGGAATGGCTGGGTTTCCCTGGGGAATACTGAACCCTTGCTGCTGGGGGCATTTGATGGGTGGCCCATCTCATTGAGACACCACAAGTGGTGCATTTCCTCACAGCACTGATGCTGTGCTGGTAAATCCATCCCTCATCCCTTCCCTGGCTCATCCAAGCTGCCCAGGGAAGGATTGGTGGGCAGCTGGTGATATTTCTGTTGGTAAAGTATCACCATCCCAATTCTCACCCCGCTCCTCCTTAGCTGCTGCAAACCTCCAAAAACCCGAGGCTTTGCTTTGTGGAATGTTGGTTTTTCTGTTCTCCCCGGGCCTTGCTCACTCCTCTGCAGTCTCAATTCCAAACTCTTCACGTCACCCCTTGGAAACTCGGCCACATGCAACTCTCCCCTTTGCTTTCTGTTTGAACAGCCTCCCCAAGGCCCAGAACATGTGGTTCCAATTTCGGGCTCTGCAGCGCTCTGTGTGTCAGCCGGGGGCTCAGCTGACCTCTCTCCTTCCCCACAGCCCCTTCCAGGGAGGGGGGCTGACTCTTATCTCACATTTCTCGTTTTTGGGATGCTTTTGCTTCCCAACCGAATTGCTGCAACGAGAGGCAGCGCAGGGGAGGCGGCTGCAGGCAGCGTGCTGGGGCCAGCCCTTGGTCACTGGGAGCACTGGGGCTCTCAGAAGAGGCAACCTCTGGCCTCTGAGCCTGTGCCAGCCAAGGAACACACAGAGCAGATGGTTCAGAGCACAGCCTGGCCTCCCTCAGTCATCCCTGGAGCCTGCAGCCTCTCCTCCCTCGGGCAGAGAACGCAGAGGAGCTGTCTGAGGAGACACTGCTGCTGTTTATTTTGGCCTGAAATGCTGTCAGGGTAACTGTTAGGGCTGGTGTGGTCTGAGCATGAGTGGGGGTGTCGGCCTTTTTGGGTTGTCCTCATAACTCTGGGATAAACCAGCACAGCTTTGCCCTGTCCTGCTTTGCCCGCAGCAAAACTGGGGAGGAGAAGCCAAGGGGACAGAAAAGGCTTGGTGTGCCTGTGCCCGGCATCGTGACTGAGCAGAACCTGAGTGGGGAAGATGCCTGGTTTCTCAACAGAGTTTAATTTTAAGGCCCACTTGTTGCCTTAGGTTTAACCCTTATATTTTTCAAATCCTGCATTGTCTGGCGTGTATGCTTTTTATCTCGTTGGTTGCTGTTCTCTATAGACAGAACACTAGCATTCTGTACTCACCAAGGACATTTGGGCTGCCCAGACCCACACTTCTAAAGGGGATGGGGAGAGAGCTAGGGGGAAATTGTAAAGTTTGAATTGGTAAATCTATGCTGATATGCGAATGGACCAAGTCTATAAAAGTGTGGAGAACGCGTGACTTGTTGTCCATTTCGTGATGCCCCAAGGAGGGGGCTCTGTCTGCCCTAAATGTACCTTTGAAGGCCCTTCAAATAAATACCCACCTTTTATTCCCTTACTCCTGCCTGGCCCCAGTTTTTGGGCAGCCTTTTATGCATCACACTGAGCCTTAAATCCTGGAGTGTGGAACTCGTCCGTGGTGTCCTCAGCGCTGCAGGGATGGAAGTCCCAAGTCACGCAGCAGCCCTGCACTTCCACCCCAGATGTCATTCTTTGGCCATAAAAGTCGCTGTCAGCCTCCTGCCTCGGCACGGAAAATCGTGAATCTGCTGATTGCAAAACGCTCCAGTTTTTCTTGTTAGCACTGGGTGGGGGGCAGGCTCTTGCTTTTTCATCGAGAAACTCAGTAAATCATTTCCTAGCAGGGTCCAGCAAGATGAGGCTCTAACAGATGTGAAATGTCTTAAATTGCTGGCATGAGGGAGGGGTTCAGAGCTGCAGCACTGCAGGCTGTCCTGGGCTGTCTGCTTTTAACTCTCACACACACTATTCCTGTATATGCCTCATTTAGACATACTCTGTCTTCAGACACTTTGATTTTAGCACAAGAATAGTGAGGCAAAAGTGCAGGATTTTTGCACTGAAGGAACATTCAGGTGTAGTGCTGTGGGTATTTATTCTCCCTGGGCTAATTTAAGCTTTGAGTAGGGAATTCTTGCTTATTGGGATTACTTTTACTAAAATGAAGTACTTAGTTCAGCCTGCAGGTCTGGCTGAGACCAGCTATAACACGGGATTCCTGGATGCACTGAGGTGTTTTTTTCCAACAGCCTGGACGCTGAGAAGAGTGTGTGACTCAGAACCACAGGGACAAAACTTCCTGCTCAGAAAAATCCCATTTTCAGTTTGTGGAGTCCCACAGACATGAGGATGACTTTTAGGAGGATCCCACAGAATGATGCACTTGAGAACTGATCAGGAGGGTGCTGTGCCTGTTCCAGAGGGGATGTGATGTTGGAGTTGTTCACTGCTCCTGTCACCCTTGCACCCAGGAAACATTTTGATCTTAATGAACAAAAGCAGACAGAGCACCTATCACAGGTGAGAGGGGAATTGTTCTGACAGGGGACAAACTCTGTGGATAGCAGAGGAGCTCCTGCTTCTGCTGGTTTGTGGAAGAAAGTTCTCCTCAGCAGCAGATTTCTGTCATTTCCTGAGTCACTTCCGACGTCTGGAGTTGCAGGAAAATTACAGGTTGAGTTTCTGCTCCTCCCTGGACATCAGTGCCTTGGAATAGTCTCTTGCAAATGTCATCTTTGAGAAAAAGACAAAAAAAAAAATTATAAAAAGCGTTGCTGAAGGACAAACTTCACAGATGTTCCCGAAGAAGCAGAAGTTTTTGGAGACACATTTTGGATATTCACATCTTAAGTGAGCTTGGTGTAGTTATGGTTTGGGCCATGTTTGCAAAGGATTCTTGTGCATTTCTTGTATCTTGATTCTCTGAATCTTTTCTAGGCTGTTCCTCCTAATTTCACCAGTTAAGTGATACAGCACAAGTTATTACTTTTTAAAAAGCAGAATCTATTTTTAGCATTGCTCCCTAATTCAAACCTTCTGAACCTAATGAAAGATTTAAATCTGGAAGCTCTTTAGCTTTTAGGATGTGGACTTGCCTACAAACAAAAATGTCAGCAAAACATTTATTTTCCCTTTGATTCTGCTTGTCTGTTAATGTATATTTGATGTTGGTATATGTGTGTGTTTCTGTACATACATATAATTGTCATGGGCATGGAAATAGGCTGAGCTCCAGGACAGCATGTACATGAAAATGTGTGATCCTGCTAAGGATTCGGGCATGAAAACATGACTTTGGATGGACAGAAATTGTGATAAGGCCAAATACAGTCTCAGTTTACTCAGCACATGCTGCTTGATGTTTGCACAGGCTCCTTCTCTCTACACTCATTTCAAAGGGCTGATTCTGCTGAAATTCAAACCCTCTTATAATATACAATTGAAATGAGAAGTCCTTAAAATGCTGAAATGAGTTCTGAGGAATTCTTCCAGACTGACATCTTTGGATGAGGGATCCAGGCTGTTGTCCACAATTTTTATTTCCTTTAAACTCTGCCATGTGTGCAAGGCAGAAGGGTCTGAGAGGGCTCCAAAGCCCTTTGTGCCAACCTGTGCTTGTGCCCTGTGGGCACCGTGTCGGCTCTGGGCTGGTTTAAAACCTTTATTGCTCTGTGTTCCTTGGAGATTTGAACATCGGGGAGGGATGAATCGCTTGTCTGCAGGGTGTCGGGTGAATTATTGTCCTCGGAACAATAGGGATGGGTCACACAGGGCCGTGGTCCCTCCCCAAGCTGTGCCCTGGCCCCGAGCCTGGCCCTGCACCCAAAGCTTTTAGGGCGATGCTTCCAAAAGCATTTAAATAAACAGAAAAAAAAAAGCTGGAATAAGCAGGAAAACCAATGCCACCTCCTCCCCAAGTCATGGGACAGGGGCTGAGCAAACCCAAAAAAGCCATTCCCGAATTGCTGGCAGCACACAGAGCTGCCCACAGGATGTGGAAGGGGGAGAGGGATTTTTGGGGAAGAAGTGTGGAGCCTGCAGAAAAGTGGCCTTGCTTTGGGATCTGATTTCTGGGAAAATCAGCCCCTGTCCCACCCACTGTGTGCAGCATCCAGCCCTGAGCCCCCCCTGGCTCTGCCCTGGCCGGGCTGAGCTTTGGGAGGGGAAGGTTTGGAAAAGCCAAGGGGCTCCCAGGGATAAATCCCTCTCTGTGCCCCGGCCAGGGCTGCTGGAAGGGGCTGCCCCTGAGCAAACACTCCTCTGGCAGCCTTTTAAACGAAATTTAAACTGGGGAGGAGGGAAAATGCTTAAAAGCTTCTCATTTGTTTGCCCTGTCCTTGCAGGTCTCACCTACACAAACAGAGACAGCTTCGGGGGGGTTTATTCTGCTTTGGATAATAAAACCTAGAAGGGACCTGCATATACTCCTCTGAGGCATATGCCATAAATCCAAGCACATATCTAAACATAAATCAACATTTCATCTCTGTTTGCTGCAGCGAGACCCTACCCAAGCTATAGAAAACATGAGATTTGTTCACGTGGAGCTTTCCTTGCATTTTTTGTGGGTAATTTCTGTAAGAGGCATTTATGTTGGGTATTTGTAAGAGGTTGTTTTACCTTCCTTTTAACCACACACATAAGGGTGATGAGAAGGAAATAAAGTGAGGGTCTTGTCTAGAGCAAAACTTAAACTCCTTTGGGAGCCTGTGGGCATTGTTAAAGCACTAATAACGAATAAAGGGTTCTTTTAAATACAACTTCTTTTTCTAGTAATGTTATGGAAAAGTTTGCCCAGCGAATGAGAGTTTGGTTATTGGTTGAGTGGTGAATCAGCTCCAAAAGATCTCTGATTGAAGGTACCTTTGAAAAAACAAAGGGTGCTTTAGGAATTTGCAGTGCCTGGATGTCTCCCTGATTTTTCTCTCCATTTAGATGATGAGTTTATAGGCACAGGGCTCTTCCTCGAACCCAGAGATATTTGCTGGCAGCAGCAAAATCAGCCTAAGGCATGAGCTCTCCTAAACCCAGCGTGGCTAAGCCAGAAAGGAAGGAAAACTCGCAAAGGTGATCTACAATTTTACATCCAAAGCCTCGACCAGGATTGAGTTTTAAAACGCAGAACACCCTGCGAGGTGTTCCCAAAGCCTGGGTGCTCCACAGGGCTTGGAAAACGCTGCAGATGCCGTGGGAATGGTCCCTGTTGTGGGGTTAAATGAAGATTATTGATCAGTGCTGTGGCGTTAATTAGGGCAGCCCGCAGCACTGGGGGCTCCAGGGAAAAGCTGGATTCGTCCCGGGCAGAAATTCTAATTGTATTTGGCAGATAGAGCTTTGAGACCAGTGAATCCAGTGATAAACTGGATTACTTTTCCCTTTTAAGAAAGCAGCTAATGTGGCTGAAAAGGAGCTTTCACTGCCATCAATCCATGCAGGGATCAATGCAGGGCAAGGCAGGGAGATTAAGCTTTGGCAAAGCTCCACCTGTCCTCAAATCCTGCGGGTTTTATGTAGGTGCAGGCACGTAGTAGATGGCACCTTTTAATAAAGTGTTTGGGAAGGATAAATTAAATATCAGAAGCTGAGGAATGGTCATGGTAAATCAGAGGCAGATCTGAGAATGGCAGCAGGAAAAAAAAGGAATTTTCTAAAAGCTGATTTGGTCCCGAAGAAACAGAAAAAGATGAGGAAGTGTCGTGTTGGATGAAACTTTTTCTGTCTGTTTTTCACTTCAAGATTCAGGATCCACTGTTTAAATAGCGTAAAAGTATATAAATAGTATATAATAATATAAAAAGCATAGGAATAAATCCAGCCTGTAACTGGAACCTCTTATGCTCCCGCCCTGTCATCACAGGATTGAGTGTTCAGTCACACATGTGACATCCCAGTGCTGTAAACTTTCCCAGTTTTCCTCAATTTCGCAATATTTGGCCCAAGGAGCAAAATATTTCATCTCACTTCATTTCGTGGGAGGGAAAAGAAATGGTTTTAGGATTTTATTTTGAACAGCAAAACTGAAGAACAACCCAAGGGCCCTCTGAAGTTCCATACCCCAAAGGCAGATGGCATCAGTGTCCCAGAAATCCCCATGGATATTTGGTTGATTTTTTTTTTTTTTTTCCCCTGGAGGATCCCTAACCCCCATGCCTGTAGCTTCACCTACCTCTGATATTTTGGGCCACTTTTAATCGAGTTTGAACTTTCCACAGTGGGTCCACATTCAGAAGGTGGAGATGGGCAAAGCCAAGGATTCGTCCCTGATTTTTGCCCAGCTTTAGCACTGCTGCAGTGTAGAAACTCGAACAGAGAGTGCCTAAGGTAGTGCTGGCTGAACATCCTATTTTCCTGCGGTGCATCACCTCCTGGGCCATCCTGGGCCAGGTTTTAGGGAGTTAACACACGGTTTGGGGTTTTGTCTGACATTCCAAGGGCTCTGCTTCCCTCTAGTGGGTTCTCTTGGCACTTTCCTTTTTACTTCTTTTTGAAATCCTGACAAACCCTTTTTGACAACTTATATTTTCTTTTTTGACGCTTCTATTCAGACACTTCCCAATCCTACTTGTCCCACGCTTTTCTTGAGTTTAACCCTCTTCTTTTCAGTCTGGCTTTATATGTATGAGATACATGAATAGCATCAGGTATTTGGGAAGAGACTCCAAGCCTTTGTCAGGCTGATAGAGGGGTAAAGGAATGGGCTCTGGTGGTTTTCTGGGTGGATTTTGAATGCAGATAATAAGAGGGGAAGGAAAATTGGGGAGTTATCTGAAATAGAGGGTGTGGGTGCAACTTCAGCATTGCCAGCTCTGCAGTGTGAAGCCATCTGCTCGAGCTGCAGTATCAGTGTGAAAAAGCCTCTGTACATTGAGATGTCTCCTCAAATCAGCTGCAATCTGTGCAGGGAGCTGAGCTGCTGGGTTTGCTTGGATGCTGTGAAGCTCTTACCTTAGGTTTTAACTGTTATATTTTTCAAATTCTGTATTGTTTGGTGTGTATGCTTTATAGCCTGTGAGCTGCTGTTCTCTACAGACAGAGCAGTGCCTCTCTGGGCTGCTCTTCAAGGACACTCAGACTGCCCAGGCCCAGCTTCTAAAAGGAGCTGGGGGGAAATTGCAAAGTTTGAATTGGTGAATTTATGCTGATGTGCAAATGGACCAAACCTATAAAGGTGTGGAGAGCTCGGGACTCGCTGTCCATTTTGGGTGATGCCCTGGGGGGCTCTGTCTGCCCTAAATGTACCTTTGAAGGCCTTTCCAATAAACCCCCACCTTTATTCCCACCTTTCCAATAAACCCCCACCTTCATTCCCACCTTTCCAACAAACCCCCACCTTTATTCCCACCTTTATTCCCTTACTCCTGGCCAGGCTCAGTTTTTGGGCAGCCTTTTCAGGCAACAAAGCAAATGAGGAAGAATCCAACCCAACCTGGCTTAGCAACCCCCAGGGAGAGCTGCCCTCTGAGCCCTGGGCTGTGTTTTTCAGCTTCCTGCTCCCTCTGGCTGGCTGAGGCTCAGACTGAATTCAAGAGAGTGGCCGAGGAAAACGTGACCCTGCCCTGCCACCACCGCCTGGGCCTCCTGGAGCAGGGCAGCCTGGACATCGAGTGGCTGCTGCACATCTCCGAGACCGTGCAGAAAGCGGTGGGTTTGCTGAGAAAATCGCTTTATTGCTGCCTTCACCCCACCAGCCCTCCCTGTAACAACACTCCTGTGATGATGTCTGCAAGTTATTCTGATGATGAGAGCAGTGTTTAGAAAACACAGCTGATTCAGTGATATTTCTCGTGTGTAAAAGTTATTTGATATCCACACGTGCTGTGTTGGAGCAGGTTGTGTTACAATGCAGTTTTTTGTGGTTTTTTTTAATTTAATCAGTCACCATTGGGTAAAGTTCAGAACTGCCCTTCAGGTTTTCCAAAATGACCTTGGATTTTGCAGGCCCAGTTTTTGAATCCTAGGTTTCAGTACAAAACACATTCAGTTCTTATAAAAATTAGGTCTGCAGTGACTTAAATTAGCACAGCCAAACTCCAGACTGCTTTGATGTGTTGTGGCATACACTGATGCCTATGTTGACACTTGTATAAATGCCCAACGTGAATTTTTAGTATAAATACACTTCATGCACCATTCTCAGACCAGAAATCCAGGTTTACCTTCCCACCCTGCCCCAGGCTTCCCGTGTGGCCCTTGTCAAGTCACTTAACCGTGCTGTGCAGTTCCTGGAAACGCTTGGATTTGTTGTTCCATGTGGAAATCAAATGCCAGCAGCCTGCTCAGTGCCTGTGTCTGCTCCTCAGGTGATCACCTACTCCGGAGGCCGTGTTTATGATGACCTGAACGAGGAGCAGAAGGGCCGTGTTTCCTTCACCTCCAATTTCCTTGCTGGAGATGCATCCTTACAGATCATATCCCTGCAGTCCAGTGACGCAGGGAAGTACATCTGCAAGGTTAAAAATGCTGGGCAGTACGAGTGGGCTCGCATCACCCTCAAGGTTGTAGGTAAGGATATCTTATTGTTCTCCCAAAGGAAAAAAAAAATAAATAATCTAGACTCACTTCCTGGGGAGAGATTTATTTCAGCAGGGTATAAATACACCAAGATGTCTCACGATCAGGTTGCAGTGTCCAACTTTCTGCCTTTGCACTCTTTGGCAAAGGACAGGCCACAGGAAGAGCCCAAAGGACTGGTTTGAGGTGAGATTGGCTGCGAAACCATTCTGTCCAAATGATCACGATGATCTCATCACACAGGGACTCCTGTTCTATCTTAGCTGGTGATCACCCTGCCCAGATCTCCTGCTGGGAACTTCATGTGCCAGGAGCCCAGCCTGACCCAAGGCAGGGGAGGTGACAAAGAGGCAGCTGAGGTTGGCATTTCCCTCCCCTGATTCCAGTTTATTACTCAGCTTTTCACACTCACTGATCCCATGGATGAATCCTGTGGCCTGTCAGATACTGTGGGGAGAAGGGAGAAGTGGAGAAGAAGGGGGAGCAAAAGGATAATCTCTAAATTGTGCCTGGAAGAGGAATGGGGTGATACAGCTCCACTGGTGCAAGTAACCACGAGGCAAAGAGCCACAGAGTGTTATAAGGTCACTTCTATGGCTGAGCCAGCCAGCTCCACCATGGGGCTATGGGGCTGCACAAAATTGTGGCTAAAATCCCCTAAAAACCATCTCTGGGTGTTATAAGGTCACTTCTATGGCTGAGCCAGCCAGCTCCACTATGGGGCTATGGGGCTGCACAAAATTGTGGCTAAAATACCCATCCAACCATCTCTGGGTGTTATAAGGTCACTTCTATGGCTGAGCCAGCCAGCTCCACTATGGGGCTGCACAAAATTGTGGCTAAAATCCCTTCAAAACCATCCCTGGTGTGATTCCTTCGTGCATTCCAGAGGAGGCGGCCCTTGGCAGCTGTTTAAAGGCCAAGGGAAGGGTTTCCACTGAGCAAACACCTCTGTTTGCATGACCTGTCTTCTGCTCCTCGCAGAGAAACCTTCCAAGCCCAAGTGCTGGCTGGAGGGGGAGATGCTGGAGGGGAAGGAGCTGTCCCTGCAGTGCCGCTCGGCCTCGGGCACTGCACCCATCTCCTACCGCTGGCAGCGCATCAGCGAGGAGGACGAGCGAGCCGAGCACCTCCCGCCCAACTCCCGAGTCAGTGAGTGGCATTTGCACTTCTCATGGATCACTGGGATCCCTGGGGCTTGGGATCCCTGGGCTCGGGGGCTGGGGGCCCTGGGGGGAGGCGACAGTGATGCTGCAACACCGCTGCGGCTGCAGCTTTAGGGATGCTGCACCCTGAGGGATGCTGCACCCTGAGGGATGCTGCACCTTGAGGGATGCTGCACCTTGAGGGATGCTGCACCTCCAGGGATGCTGCACCTTGAGGGATGCTCCACTTTGAGGGATGCTGCACCTCCAGGGATGCT
>VZRZ01006344.1:7914-21289 GCA_013398175.1 Climacteris rufus | reverse complement strand
GTCCCGCTCCGAGCACTCGCTGCTGTCGCCGCGCCCCGCCGGCCCCGCCAAGCCGCCGCCCGCCGGGAAGCCGAGCCGCATCCCCCGCGGGCCCTACGCGGAGGTGAAGCCCCTCAGCAAGGCCCCCGAGGCGGGCGGCGGCGGCGGCAAGTGCGACGACGAGTTGCTGGGCGGGAAGGGGCCGGCGGTGGCGGCGGGCACCGAGGAGAAGCCGTACCTGAAGGTGGACCCCGAGCTGGTGGTGACGGTGCTGGGCGACCTGGAGCAGCTGCTCTTCAGCCAAATGCTGGGTGAGTGCGGCCGGCGCGACCGCCGGGCTCGACGTGGGGGTGGGAATGGTCGGAGGCGGCAGCTGGAGGCGTCAGGGTTCCTGACACTCCGTGAGGGGCCCGCTGGTGACCACCTCCGTGTCGTCAAGCAAAGGGATGCTGAGAGCAAAGGAGCCATCGGCCTCGGTGTCACCAGTCAATCTTAGAATCACAGGATGGTTTGGGTTCGAAGAGACCTCAAAGCCCATCCCGTTCAACCCCTGCCATGGGCAGGGACACCTTCCACCATCCCACGTTGCTCCAAGCCCCGTCCAGCCTGGCCTTGAACACTTCCAGGGACGAGGCAGCCACTGATTCTCTGAGCAACCTGTGCCTCACCACCCTCACAGGAAAAGATTTCTTCCCAATATCCCATTTAACCCTGCCCTCTGGCAGTGGGAAGCTATTCTCCCTTGTTCTGCCACTCCAGGCCCTTGTCCAAAGTCCCTCTCCACCTCTCTGGGAGCCCCTTTAGGCACTGGAAGGGGCTCTAAGGTCTCCATGGAGCCTTCTCCAGGCTGAACACCCCCGGTTCTCCCAGCCTGTCTCCAGAGCAGAGGGGCTCCAGCCCTCAGAGCATCTCCAAGACGTGCTGAGGGAAGGCACTGTCAGTCAGCCGAGGGGCCAGCACAGCCACCTCCTGTCTTGGAAGAAAGGCCGTTCCTCTTAACAAGAAGCAGTGGCAGGTGGTGGTGGAGCTTTTCCTCCCCCACGTGTCTTGTCGGTCATCCCTTGTCTCAACACCCACCAAACACGATGGAGGCTGCACAGCTGGGTGTCACAGCTGCTCTCCACCGTCGCGGTGGCTCGCCCCGGGGGTGACCTTGGAAAGCTGCTGGTGGAGGTGCCGTGTGAGGGGTCCGTGCTGCTGCCGTGCTTTGAGCAGATCCAGAGCTCCACCGAGTTCTGGGAATCTGGCAGAGGAGGGTTCTCCAAGGATCCTGCTGCAGTGTTTGTGTGAGCTGGTTTCAGGCTGTGGCTGCCCGTGCCTTGCTATCCCCGTGGGTTTGATCCCTGATCTTGTGTGCACTCTGGGTTTCCATGAGAACAGTGAGTGCTGGCCCAGTGCCGGCCGTGCCCCTGACCTCGGAACCCGCTGCTCCCATCATGGGCTGCAGCGCTGGGTCTCAGACGGGTGAGCCCAGCCCTTGCCATTCCCTCATGGCTGCACGCTGATCTCTAGGAATTGTGGCTGCCTCAGGAGCTCTCTGCTTCCTGCTGACGCCCAGTCTTCCCTGCATCCTAACTGGCAGTGCCTGGGGACTCTGATGAGCAAAGGCCACAGGGGCTTGTGGCTTTGAAGAGCTCTGTTTGGTCTGGCAGACTGGTGTGAGAGGGTGGCAAAGGAGCCCTGCACAGCCATCGTGGTGCTCTCGGTGCTAAAGCTGGCAGCTGTAAAGCCCTGGTGGTTGGTGGTGGTGGGGGAGCAGCAGTACAGGCAGCACTGGTGTGTTCAGTCTGTTCAAGTTCCCTGTTGGGGACCTCTTTCTAGGGGGCCAGGAGCTTGTCTGGCACTTGAGCTGGCTTGAGAAGCCTTGTCCTTGCTGTGTGGTGAAGAGAAAGGGGAGAGATTTGCCCTGGCTGGGGCCTGGGGAAGGTGGTTTGGAGATGTGGGGTGAGCTGAAATGTGTGCTGGAGCCAGGCGCCTGTAAAGCCACGCTTGCAAGTCCAGTTCCCTGCATACGCCTGGCTGCTCCAGGAGCCTTTGGCGTGTCACAGCCCCTGCTCTGATGCAGGGCTCTGGCACAGCGTGCACCAGTGTGTGCTGGCACAGACATGGAGCCTCCCAGACCACTGCCTTTGGCCCCCTGGCCATGCCCCAGCCACGGGGCAGCAGTGCTGCCCTCCTTGGCAGGGTCTGCCCAGCTGCTGGAGCAGCCCAGGGCTTGCAAGTGGAAAGCCAGAGTGAGCTCGAGGCCCGGGCAGACAGACTGTGGGCATGAAGAGGTGGGATGCAGGAGGCCAGCCTGGCTGCAGGGTCTCAGGCTGCCCTGGTGATCCCACAGCTGGGCTCACAGACGTCCATCCTCAGCCCTAATGCTGCGGTAGCACCAGATGCCATGGGAGCAGGGCAGGGTTGCAGGAGCATTTGTCACTTATGGGACTAACAGAATGCCACTCACTGTTGGGATGCCTGGGAATCTCAGGGTCCCCACATGATGCTCTGCTCTCAGGTGGGAGTTTCCTTGGCACCCCCAAGACAAATTCTTGCAGGACTGGTCCACGTGGGAGTGACTTGTAGTTTCTGGCCGTTGCTGGAGTACTAGAGATCCAAGGCAGGGACTCTTGAACGTTCTGAGGAAGATCATGGTTGTGGAAGTGCCCCCAGCAATTGATTTGGTTTCTGGGGTGTTGCCAAGTGTCTGCCTGTGTCAGTCAGGGCTGACCTTGAGCTTGGGAGGTGTTGAACATCCTTTTGGACTGCACTTTGCATCTGAAGGCTTGATCAGTTGGCCCATGAGGGTCAAACTCTGCCAGCTCTGTCCTCTGAACCCCCTACTCTGTGTATTGCCAAAACATAATTTTCCAAAACATGCGGACTGCCAGGCTTCTTGTAGGGGGGATTGAGAGCTGTGTCCAAAGTTGGGTGGGAACAGCATCTGAGGTGGACAGAGCAGGAGCTTCACCCTGCTGAAACTTCCCTTCTGTGGGGCTGTACTTTCCATGTTCATGGGAGTTGTGATGTTGAGTCACCCAAGCCAACTGTGACCTGGCATATCTGTGACAGCCCCTGTGGTAGGGATGGCAGCAGAAGCCTGGGGATGTGGAGAGGAAGGAGCAGTGTGACGGTGGTGGCACAACCACAACTGAGGATGAATGGACATGCACTGAGCCTCCAGTCCAGACCCTTTTGCTTGAATGTCTGGTGCGATTCAGGCAGATGAAACCATCTCCAGCAGTGATGGTACCTTTCATGATCTGGCTCTTCCAGGAAGAGGTGGTTCCTGCAGTGGAGATGGACCCAGAAGGAATGGGATCCCAGGAGAGTGGGCTTCATGCCCTGCTAGGGCTGGTGAGGAGCACCAGGAGAGGGACTTTCTCCTGGTTGCTTCTGGAGGTGCTTGGGAGAGAGGGAAGGAAGGTCTCTGCTGTTTTGTCTCTGCTTCCCTTTGGCAAGAGAAATATCAGCCTGAGCTGTTTGGCCATGTCTGCTGGAGGACACCATATTCAGAGTGGCATAGAAAGACCCGGAAGCTCGGTTTGTGCTGGGAAGAGAGAGGCAGGAATTGCAGGGACTTTCAGCCTCTGCAGATATGTTGTCCTTGAACTGCTGAGCTATGTTGAGAAACCTGTGCTTTCTCTGAGCCATGGTGGCTTCCAGACACCTTATGTGTCTTTGGTCTCCACACCTGAGTTCTCATCTCCACCTCATGCTTCTCCGGCCAGAAGCACTCACAAGCCTCTCTTGGCCAAAAACAGAGTTTATTCAGTAGTGGCAAAATGTTACCTCTCATTTGGTTGCTGCCGCTGCCTCATCTGTTTGATGGCACTGAAGCCTTTGTAGCTGAACCGCGTTTAAAGCAGAGCAGCCTGCGCAAGCCGGGAGAGGTCACCGGCACACAGCAACCACATGTGCTTTGTAGAGGCTATTTCCATCATCCAAATTATACATTTCACATCAACCAAAGACTGAGGCTTCTCATCAAAGCTGGCTGGCAGCTGGGATTGCTAATTACACCAGTGCCCAGCCACAGGATGAAGGGGATGGAGGGCACGTGGCCAGCGTGGTGGAAGAGCTGGTTGTGCAGAGCTGGCCGTGCCTGTGTCCGGGTGCAATGGACAGGAGTGTGCAGGTGCAGGGGCACGTATGGGCTGTGTGTGCAGTGCCCAATGTGATGGCTGCACTCAGAGCTCCCCAGAGCAGCTCTGAGAACCTGCAGCTGCTTTATGCAGCCATTTCCTTGTCCATCTGGATGTGGTGCCTCTTAAGTGGCTGCTAATTCGCATCAGCAAATAAGTGGTCAGTGTTGCGTGGGCCAGAGCCCAGGCAGACCCACGTGTGATCCTGGGGGAAATGGTGTTCCCTGAAATGCTCGCTGCAGGAGTCTGCAGCCTTGCCAAACTCTGCAGGTGTATCTATAACCCATCTCAGTCCTGCAGCCCTCGGGTGGGTCATGCCACCCTTCCCAGGTGGCCCAGCAGGGGTGTCCTTGCTGGGGACCTGGTGCCCCCGTGGTGCCAACACGCAGGCGGGACAGAGCCCAGCTGTGGTCAGGCAGGCTCTGACTGGCACTGGGTGCCAGAAGCCCCGCAGTGGTGGGGAGGAGAGCCAAGCACTGGAATGGGCAGATGGGCTTGGTGACGGGTGGGAGCTGCTCATCGCATCTGACTCTGTTTAGTTTAAAAAGTAAACCATAGTGCAGGAAAGACATTTGTCTGGCACCTGACATGTCCTGTGTGAGGATGTTCCTGACCCCAGAGGAGATGGGAACCAAGGTGTTTTCCTCCTGATTGCCATCCTTGCTGGGAGGTGTGGAATTAAAGAAGTACCTCTGCCCCACGGCATTCCTCCCTCTGCCCCACGGCTTTCCTCCCTCTGCCCCACGGCATTCCTCTCTCTGCCCCGCATTGTTCCTACCAGTTTAATTAACACTAATGGGCCTGTGGCAGCACTGTGNAAGGTGTTTTCCTCCTGATTGCCATCCTTGCTGGGAGGTGTGGAATTAAAGAAGTACCTCTGCCCCACGGCATTCCTCCCTCTGCCCCACGGCTTTCCTCCCTCTGCCCCACGGCATTCCTCTCTCTGCCCCGCATTGTTCCTACCAGTTTAATTAAGCACTAACGGGCCTGTGGCAGCACTGTGCAGCAGTAGTCAGGCTCCCTGGCATCAGACCATGAGGAGGTCAGAGACCAAGTAGCTCTTCACAGTGATGGGAGCAGGTTATTGCCTCGTAAAGTGCTGTGGCTGTCCTGATACCACTAATGCTATTCCTCTCTTAAGGCCTCTGTGTGACAGTGTCAGTGTGACGAGGTCATTGCGATGGGGATTTATTTCCTTTTGCCCACAGAGCTCTTGCCCACAGACTCTTGCCTTTGGGGTAGGAGTGAGAAGAAAGGGGAGTGGTACATGGTCGTGTTGCTGCTTCCAGCCTGCTCTCAGGAGCTTTCAGCAAGTAGTAGATGTCTCCTCTCTCCAGTTGAGATGGCTGCAGTGACTGGGGAGAAGATCTGGAAATGTGATCCGAGGGCCCCAGAGCTTCTGCTGAAGCTGTTTGGGATGTGCCACATTCCCAGTGATTATAGCAGCGTGGAAAAAAAGCTGAGAAAAAAAAAATCCAGATTTGTCTTTCAAAATTCCCCATGGAAAGGTAGCAGAGCAAACACTTGAAGACAAAGATGTTTGGGGATGCACTGCTGAAACAAAGCTCTCCCCAAAGAGCCTGAAAATCCCTGTGCAAATGGGGCTTTCCCAGTGACTGCCTGTGTCTCACCCCCAAATCCAACGTGTCCAATAGGAAAATATGTAAATGAATGGAAAATTGTGGTAATTCTGAAAGTGCTATTTGGGATCTGCTGGTGGATTGTGACCACAGTGGGACCTGAGTGATGTCCCCTCAAGGCCCTGTGGTTCCCTGGGGGTGACTGCTGATCGACCCAGCCCAACTGCTCAGTCCTGCCTGGTCCTGGTGCCTCATGAGCAATGTGGGTGCTCTCGTGCTTCCATGTGGGTGGCACTTGTTGGCAGTTCTGGGTCCTTCTGGAGAGCCCCTTCCTCATGCCCCCTGTTCCCAACTTTGTGTATTTGGATTCTCATGCTGTGACATGTGTCTCTGTCCCCACAGCCCTCCCTTGTCACAAGTGCCCCCATCATCAATCACCCTGTTGTGTCTATTTAGGTTTCCAGCTCTTTGGCTTCCTGTGCAGCTTCTCATGGTGCCAGAAAACAATGTCCCTGGTCCCCTCTGCCCGCAGTGTCCCCCTGCCCACTCTCTCTCGAGCGTCTGAGGACAGCACTTGGCTGATACTTGTGCCCACTGCATGGGGGAGGATTTGTTCCAGCTCAGTGCAGAACCAGAGCCTGCACCCTCTGAGGTGTGTAACCTGTGAGTGACGCCAGCCTCCAGTGCCAGCCCGTCTGCTGTGACCAGCGTGTGCCACCCGCCTTCCTTGGCTCAGCCACGGCCTTGCCTGGGGGTGACTGGGTGGTTTGCTGCAGGGCTGCAGTCTTGGGGTCAAGACTGCCTGGCTGTGTGGTGTCAGGTGGACCCACTGGCACTGACTGAATCAGTCACTTGTCTGGTCCAGAGTGTCTTTTGTGGCATTTGGTGCCCTGCATGCACAGTGGCAGCAGTGTCCTAGGGTCATGGGCATGTGCAGTGTTCCTGGTACTGGTGACAGCAGTGTTCTGGGCTGTGTGTGTGTGTGTGTGCTGTTTCTGGTACTGGTGACAGTGGTGCAGTGGGCTCTGGGTGTGTGCAGTGTTCCTGGTACTGGTGACAGCAGTGTTCTGGGCTCTGGGGGTGTGTGTGTGTGTGTGTGTGTGTGTGCAGTTTCTGGTACTGGTGACAGTGGTGCAGTGGGCTCTGGGTGTGTGCAGTGTTCCTGGTACTGGTGATAGCGGTGNTGCCAGCCCGTCTGCTGTGACCAGCGTGTGCCACCCGCCTTCCTTGGCTCAGCCACGACCTTGCCTGGGGGTGACTGGGTGGTTTGCGGCAGGGCTGCAGTCTTGGGGTCAAGACTGCCTGGCTGTGTGGTGTCAGGTGGACCCACTGGCACTGACTGAATCAGTCACTTGTCTGGTCCAGAGTGTCTTTTGTGGCATTTGGTGCCCTGCATGCACAGTGGCAGCAGTGTCCTAGGGTCATGGGCATGTGCAGTGTTCCTGGTACTGGTGACAGCAGTGTTCTGGGCTGTGTGTGTGTGTGTGTGCTGTTTCTGGTACTGGTGACAGTGGTGCAGTGGGCTCTGGGTGTGTGCAGTGTTCCTGGTACTGGTGACAGTGGTGCAGTGGGCTCTGGGTGCGTGCAGTTCTCCTGGTACTGGTGACAGCAGTGTCCTGTCTCTGTGTGTGTGGTGTTCCTGGTACCGGTGACAGTGGTGAAGCTGCTGAGTTTGGATCCACTCCCTGGGTGGAGTGGGGTTGGCTCCATCCTTCTGTGATATCTGAGTCCTTGCCCTCTCCACGCTTCGCACCTTGAGCGTGTCTCGTGCAGAGCCATGGGGATGCAGGAGATCAGGTATGGTGCCATTCTGCTGTATCCCCTCTATACCCTGCAGAGTCATGTCCTCCTCCAGACGTGTGAAGCAGCTCTCCCGGCGGAGCCAGGGAAGGGGTTGCTGCTTCTCTGACTGGGAAGCAGTGAGCTTGGGAGGGCAGAGGACGTGCGAGGCTCGGAGCTCTGGCTGGGAGGCTCAACACTGCCTCGTGGTGGGGCAGAGGGGCAAAAGGGAGAGCAGGGCTTGCCCACGCTGCTGCATTGCAGCTCAGAGCGGGGAGCCGAGCGGGAGGGGAGCTGGGAAGTCAGGGGATGCTGCATTGCAGGGCTGAGATTAGAAGCTGTGCAAATGGAGATGTGCTTGTGTCAGAGCGGGTGTGACACTGAGGAGTGATGCCCAGCACCCGCCAATTTGCTGGTCCTTCCTCTAATATATTTCTTCCACATTTTGTTTCACTCCAGCATTTCTCTCATTCCTTGTGCTGGTATTTGTCTTGTTCAATTGAGGCCATAATGTATTTTTTATTAATTCAGAGAAGGACTGAGATTCATCTCCCACTGGAAGGACCTGCTGGAATCCACATAGGGAAGCTGAGCAGAAGCTCAGCACAGCTGGGCAGGACATTTTCCTCACTCCTGGGAGCAGCATGGATTGGAGAGGTGGCTCCAGAGCGTTGTGGCCCTGGCGCAGCACAGCATGTGAGCTCCCTGAAGGGGGAACCTGGGCAGACCTTGGGCGCACACATCCTCCTGTCTGCCCAGTGAAACACAGGTGTGTCCTGCAGCCAGGACATGTGCCTCCACCTCTGTGCACATGTGAACACACTAGCAGGTTGGGAGCACAGGGTTTTCTGCCTGATGTAGATATCGGTGATTCTTACTCCGTCCACATCACTCTAGTGTTGTGTCAGCCTTGTCTCTCTTCTGAGCCCTCCTGCTCATCCAGAGGCGGACATTTTGCAGCCGTCCCCTGGCCATGTACCTGTGAGGGTCTGGCCTCAAGCATCGCCCTGAAATTACAGAAAGATTTCATGGCAAATCCAGAAGATGTAAAGGCAGGGCTGCTCTGCCTTTCCCTCAGGCTGGATCTTGCCCAGTGGGTAGGGAGGGGATGGTGAGCTGGCTAGGAGGGACTCGGGAGGTACCTTTCAGTGAGGAGCTGAAATTGAGGGTTGTGCTGTGCTCACGAAGCCGCGGTTCCCTTGGCAGGTTAAGAGCCTGACTCGCAGCCACAGGTGATGCAGCGGGAGGGCTGGGCTCTGTGCCAGCTCCACTGGCTCACCAGTCACCCAGCTGGCTTCGGCTGTGGGATCAGAACCTCTCTTGCTTGGTGAGCTGGAAGGATGGCTCATGGCTGAGGTCCTTGTTGAAGCTGCTGGAGCTTCTGGTTGTTGTCGTGCAACCCAGGAAAATGGGCAGAGCTGTGCTGTGGGTGCTGCAGACTGGCTGAAGCTTATACCTCTGTGCTTTGTCATGGGCCTGAAGCGTCCCCAGCGCTGGCTCTGCCCCAGCCTGGCTCTCCCAATTCCACAAGCTGCCGTGAAGCACGTTCAGAGCTGCGGCGCAGGTACGGCTCTGTTGCTGGCTATTTATAGCATGTGAGCTGTCAGCATCGCCGTGCACTGAGAATAACTCACTGAGGAGACACTTCTCAGAATCACATGCCCGTTGCCCATGCGCAGTGTCGTCGTCTCAGGCTTCCCACATGTCTGCATGGGGTCTGTCTTGGTCCTGTGCCAGCCCATATGGACACAAAAAGGGGTTTACCGTGGTGTTTCTTCTGGCCTGGGGATTCAGCTGGTTAGTCATGGCAGGGCTCTGTGGCCCAATCCTTGTCAAGACGTAATCAATTTTTGCAGGGAGCATGGTGGGGAGCGGTTTGGGCTCTGTAAAAGCCACCTCGCAGAGAACAGCGTTTTCATAGCCCACATATGAGATATGGGTGCTGGCAGGGAGGGATGTGCTTGGGGAGCACAGGAACCTGCTCTTCGGGCTGCAACCTGCGATGGTGAAACTCATCAGCTGAATGAAGCCCTCCGGCTGAAAGCGTTAGGCTCTGCCAGGGTATTTCCAGCTCGCATTATCTCTGGCTTGGCGTTGTATTTCCAAGCTGATGCAAACAAGTGGAAGAATAGATAGCGGCTAATTCACATCGATCGCTGTGATGCGGGAGCTCCCCGAGGTGCTGGCAGAAAACGTGCTGGGGGCCATTCGGTGGGCCCAGTGTTTCCCTCCCTGGCCGTTTCCCGGTGTGGTGCCACAGGGGACACGTTGTCAGCCTCGTGAGTGCTTGCTCCTGCATCCCGAGGTTTCTCCCAGCTTTGGTGGTTCAGAAGCCCGAGGCAGCTTTGCCAGGGTGGGTGCAGAGTCATGGGCCAACCTGACAGAGTGAAATCAGACAAGGCAGGGTTGTTTTGGCAGGCTCCAAGGTGGGAGCACTGCTTTGCGAGAGCAGGGACAACCTCATCTTAAAAGAAAGAGGAAAGGCATTTGACAGATTGTGGCTGGAACCTGGGACTGTACAGCTCTGCCAGGGCAGGACCAATGTGAAGTCGAGTGTGCTGAGGCCACCGTGGGCACAGGACCCCTGGCCACCCAACTGTGGCCTTTTGCAGCCAGCTTGCCTTTAGCCTCCAGACCTTCACTGCACTAAGGGAGCGACGAGATGGCTCCAAACTCCCAACAGGCAGAGCAGAAGCAAAGGAAATAATGAAGTTCAGCTTCCTCCCATCCCAGCAGGAAGGCCAGACAGGTGGTGTCCTGGAAATGTTGCTGCTGTGAGCCCAGAGGAGCATGTGCTGAATCCCAAGGAGCTGGCCTCACACCGCAGCCGAGCTCTGCGGAGCTTGATGTGGCTGCAGACGGAAGGGTGGGAGTAAATTGAGTCTGGCTGTGTTGTTGCTTGGCTTGGGGCTTTCTGTCCCACTGGAGCAGGGCAGGGTAGGGCTGCTGGAGGGAAGCGGCTGTGGGGAGACAATGGGGACAGCCCAGGGACTTTTCTCTGGTGCTGCCTCAGCCACTGGCCAAGGTGAAAGGTGGCTGCCCTGCGCTCCTGCCTCTCCCGGACCCCAGGTTCATTTAAAAACGTTAACAAAAACCCTTCCAGGGAATTGGAGTCACCCTGGACAGGCCATGCATTGCACCTCGGGCTGGGCAACGAAGAGAGGCCCTAGGAGCAGAGGTACCAGTGCACAAAGGACCTGTTGGCTCTGGGTAGTGGTGGTTTCTCTCCCAAATAACATGCACGTAGACTTGGAGTTGAAATCCTGCATGGCCTGGAGAACGTGTGATCATTGGCCAAGGGGAAGTACCAGCATTTGCCTGACTCCCAGCCACAGACCTGAGTCTCCTCTGCCTTAGGCTGGATGTAGCCTGGAGCTCACAGCTCATCAGTTCGAGGTCCTTTGGCAAATTCCATTTTGATGTCTCACCCCGGGTGGTTTGAGGCTGGATTTATCACTGTCTGGACCTCCTGTCTCCCACTGTCGGGTGGTTGAATGCATCAAAAGCTGTCTGCATCCTGACCCTGGGGGGAGGAGCAGCACCCAGAACCTACCCCAGGCCTCTTGCTCCTCAGCCCTGTGCTGGCAGTGCTGCAGGCATGGCTGGGATGGGGCAGCAGGGGCCTTGCCCTGTGTGGTGCCTCACCTTTCTCTGCAGGACTCTGCCTTGTCCCCTAGTGGTGCCCGGGATTGCCATAAGGACAAAGCTGGTGTCTTTCAACACTCCAGGCTGAGCATAACAGGCATTTGGGGGCTGATTCATCAGCAGACTGAGACCCTCCCTCTTTACAGGCCAGAACATCTGGAGGAGGGCAGACACTCCGGCAGCAGCACCTCCAGCCATCTCATTTCCATTTCCCTGAGCCCTTTTAGCTGTGCTTTTGCTGTGCTGTGCCAAACAGCGTCCCGGTGCTGCTGAGGCACTAATATCCATCATCCGGCCGCAGCCTGTAGAGCACTCAGAAATTTGGTGCTATTTTCAGTGAAGTTTTCCAAGTTGAGCTTATTGGCTCATGGGCATCTGCTCCCAGCTGGAGAACATGTGGCCGGTTCCTGTGAGGGGAGGGGAACGGCCGCACTCATAAAGCAGCATGGGGGATGAGTGAGAGAATCGCGTCCTGGAGCTCGTGAGATGCTTTCGGGACTGCGGAGAGCAGGGCCTGGAGGCTGGGGTTTTAAAGCTGCTCCTCTGAAAGCAGAATCTGCAGTGAGAGGTCACCAATCAGATATTAGTGGTGGGGAACATGCAGTAGCCTGGAGGCAGGATTCAATCTCAGCTCAGCTGCTGTTTGCACCGCTGCGCCCTTCCCACCCTGCTCGCTTTGGAAAGAGAGCAGCAGGTACTCGGCAAAGTCCTTGTGCTAAAACAGGGGAAGCTCTGGGGGTTCCTGCAAACCTCCCTCCAGGAACTGAGAAATGAGCACCGGCAAAATGGAACGGCGCACAAACCCTGAGCTCCAAATCAAAAGTAAATTTACAAAGCAGCTTTTCCTGCCTCACGCTCCCAAGTGGAGCGTGGTAATGCGTTTCCAAGCCTGGCTGCCTGGTGCCGCAGCCGTGACCAGTGGGGCAAAGCCACGCTCTCTTCACTCTGCTCCCCATTTGTCCATCACTGCCTTCCGGGGGCAGAGGTGCTGGTTTGTTTGTGGCTGAGATTCTCGTTTCCTTTGAGGGAATAAAGCAAATTGTGTTTGGTTGGGATTCTCTATAGCTTCAAAGTCAAATAAAATCTGGGTTGCCAGCTTCTTTTTGTATTGCAGGAGATGCCTGTTTTCCATCCCAAACCATGCATGTTTTGCAGCTCAATAGCACATCCCAGACAATGGCTTTAGAAATCAGACGCCTGCATTTTGGACCCACAGTGCTAAGGCAACGCCAAGTGGTGCACAGGGTGCCAGAATTTGTGCACATGGGGAGAGAGAAGGAGGAGGAAGAAAAACTTGCTCTGATGGGATGTTTCCAAGGAGATCATGGTAATGATCTTCCACTTCCATATAGCTTTTCATCTGCTGGCGGAGTGTGCTCACTCGTAAGCTGATGCTACACATGTCCTGTGTGGAGAGTGCAGCAGCTGTCCTCAAAAAGCGTATTGTAGGGGGGAAGCTCTGGAGAAGTAGAGTGGGAACTGCCTGGGGTGGGAGTGACCCCTGAGACTGCAGAGATGCTCAGGGTTGCAGAAAGGGATTTTGGGAAGAAATTCTTTACTAAGGGTGGTCAGGCCCTGGCACAGGTTGCCAGAGAAGTGGTGACTGCCCCATCCCTGGATGTATCCAGGGCCTTGTTGGATGGGGTTTGGAGCAACCTGGTCTAGTGGAAAGTGTTAGATCGAGATGGTCTTTAAGGCCCCTTCCAACCCAAACTGTTCTGTGGTGATTCCCTGTCCCTGCACCACTGGGTACAGGAGCGACCTTGCTGCTGCATAACATCGTCTTAGTCCTTCCCCAAATCAACATAGCCTGGGGGATGTGCCTCACATCAGCCAGTGTCCAGCTCAGAGCCGTGCCATGGCTGGACATGAGCTGGCACGTGGCTTTCTGGATTGAGAGCCCTGTCAAGAGCTGTGCTCTGCTGGGAGCAGCAGCTGGGGTGTATGGTCAGTGCTGGAGCAGGCTGCATCCCACAGCAACACACAGGGCTGTTTTCCTGCCTCATCTGTCACTTTTTCCCCTGGTTGCCATGCTGGAGGAGCTGTTAGGCCAGGGAGGATCACAGAACTCTGAGGAGGGTCAGTGAGGCTGCATCCACTGCCAGAGCGTGCGGGAGGTTGCTTAATACACAGTATCCCCTCATCCTTCCCAGTGCCTCTCGCTTTCCAAGAGCAGGAAGGCGAGCCTGGAGCTCTGCTTCTCCCCTGTGCCGAGATGGGTTTGCAAAAGCTACAGTTTCTTCTGCTTCCCCTCCCCCCCCC
>VZRZ01006343.1:11843-24822 GCA_013398175.1 Climacteris rufus | reverse complement strand
AGGGTGTCTCTGGTGCTGGGGTGGCAATCCCAGGGTGTCTCTGGTGCTGGGGTGACAATCCCAGGGTGTCTCTGGTGCTAGAGTGACAACCTGTCAGTGCCTTTGATGCTGGGGAGGCAATGGGACGTCGTCTGGGACGGCTCTGAGCACAAGGGCATTTAAAACCAGGGTTGCTCATGTTAAATGTGTTCCAAAGAGCAGGCAGGACCCCTCCCTGATTGCTTTTCCAGGTTGACTCCCACGTTGATGTTCCAAAAAGCCCCCAAACAGGGAAGCCCCTTGCTGCCACCCACGGACTCAGTGCCCCTGCAATGTAAAGCCCAGTGTCTCGTCCTGCCCCTGGGGCAGAAGTGCCTCCTGTTGCCAGTGCCTTGCTGTATCTGTGCCTTTTGTTTGCCTTCCCGAAGCCAGTGGAGCTCTCTGTCCCCTGCTCTTGCCCAGGCGTGCGTGTGCTGCTGCTGCAGGGAGCCAGGCTGGGGTGCAGGCTGCTGTAAAATCCGTGTTCCCAGCACCTCTGGCGCCTCAGCCGACCCCTGGCCCCGGTGCAGATGTGCCAGGGTGGTGCAGACGGCAGCTGCTCTGCTCCCCCCTCATTATCCCTGCAGCTGGAGCCATGGCAGCACATCTGCATGGCCCAATGCAGTTCACAGCTGCATTTCTGTGGTGGGAGGGATTTGGGTGTCAGGGCTAAGGGCTCGGGCTGTCACTGCCCTGCCTAGGCTGCCCAGCACGGCCCATCAGCTCAGGATAATTTATTCTGCCTCTTTCTGACCTAGAACACTGTATATCACTTTACTTTTATATTGTTATTTATAGAAATAACTTTTCTTTCGCCTTAATAAATGTCATGTATTTATTTGCTTTGTCTCTAAAGAAAAATCGAGTTAATTTTAAGAAGAGAGGTGAAATGGCTGTTAAACCAGAAAAATTTCCAAGTACTCACCTTTTTTTGTAAAAAGTTAAAACCTATGTATTTTCATCTTTCTCAAAGTTTGAGGGTTTTTTCTTAATAAACTGTTTTGGACAAAAGATATAGTGAAGATCTTTTTTTCAATTAATTTGATGACTCCATATCAAAGCAGATAACACAAGTTGCTACCTCCGGGCTGGTTCCTGCAGAGGTAAAACCACATTTGAGTAAGAAAGGTCCTGTCTGGTGACTGTGGGGTGCTCAGGCTCCTGGAGAACGAGGACCTGGATGTGGCCAAACTTTGTCTGCAGCTCCTGCTGTGCCAGCCTGAGGGGCTGGAGGTGTCCAGGGCAGGGAACGGGGCTGGGAAGGGGCTGAGGGAGCTGGGAAGGGGCTGAGGGAGCTGGGAAGGGGCTGAGGGAGCTGGGAAGGGGCTCAGCCTGGAGCAAAGGAGGCTCAGGGGGCCCTGCTGGCTCTGCACAGCTCCTGCCAGGAGGGACAGCTGGGGGGGATTTGGGATCTTATCCTAGGGAACAGGGACAGGAGCAGAGGAATCCCAGATTCAGTGAGGTTGGACAAACCCTCCCAACCCAGGGAGCCCAAGCTGTGCCATCCCCAGCCCAGGGCACCGAGTGCCACCTCAGCCCTTCCTCGGGCACCTCCGGGATGGGGACTCCACCGTGTCCCTGGCAGCCCCTGCCAAGGCCTGAGCACCCTTTCCGTGAACAAATCACTGAGGGAACAGCCTCAGGTTGTGCCAGAATGGATATTGGACAAATTCCTTCCTGGAAAAGGCTGTCCAGCCCTGGCACAGCCGCCCAGGCAGCGCGGAGTGTCCATCCCTGAGGGGATTTAAAAGCCGTGTGGATGTGGCGCTTGGGGACACGGCCTTGTGGCAGTGCTGGGGGAACATTGGCATCATTAATCTTAAAAGGATTTTCCCACATCAACGTTCCCTGATTCTCTGGGGATTTAAGGGCAACACGGGCACGCTGTGGATCCGTGTCCGGCCCCGGGGCCGTGCTCCGGCTGCTGCCCGTCATGGAGCCTTGTCAGCCGGTGTGCTGTCCCCGCCACGAGCCGACAGTGACATCTAGCGACACCAAATGCCTCCAAAAAGCCCCGAAAATGGAACCCTTCCAAATTCCCAGCCTTGCTCCTGCTGCCTGGGCAGCACGCAGCGGGGCTGAGCCTCAGCGCTGGCAATTAGTAAATACAGCCAAACACGCGTTTCTGTGGATTTTAGGCTTTGCAGCCCTCCAAGCAGGAGGTAGCGAGGACAGAGCGGCTACATTAGCGCCTTTTGAAAGGTTTTTGGGCTAAAGTCGGGGCAGTTTTGGGTGCGCAGGGCACACCTCCTCTCCCTGTGTGGCGAGACCTCCTGTGAGGGGGCACCTTGTGCTCCCGCCTGACAGGGCTGGGATGGCTATTCCTCTACCATTCAATAACAATAATTAATACGGGGGAGACAGCAAAACTCTGGTAGGAATTGTGGCGGCAGCGGAAGCGCCCCGGCCCCGTTTTGGGGTGTTTTGACGGTGTTTTGGCGCTGTTTCGGCGCTGTCTCTGGAGGCTGGCGGGGGGCTGAGGAAGGGGGGCCAAGATGGCGGCCGGCCCCGCGCGGCCCGGGGCGGAGGGGGGCGATGGCGAGCGCGGGCCCCTGAGGGGCGCAGGGGGCGGAGGAGGAGGAGGAGGAAGAGGAGGAGGAGGAGGAAGAGGAAGAGGAAGAGGCGCTGCCCGGCGGGTCAGGGCGGGGAAGTCGCCGCCCGAAGATGGCGGCCGCGGCGGGGGGACACGCCGGGGCTGCGGCGGAGGCGCGGTTCATCAGCAGCGCCAAGGTGAGCAGCCCGCGTCTCCCCTGCGGGAGGGTCCCTCCCTTCCCGCCCGGCCTGGGGGCGATGAGGAGGGAGAAGCCCCCGGGGTCCCCTCAGAACGGGCGAGTTCCCTCAGCCCCCGGGGATGACTCGGCTGCGGGCGCGCCCCTGAGCCGCGGTTGTCCCTCGGCAGGGAAAGGGCTTGTTCGCCACCAGGAACATCCGCAAAGGGGAAACTGTGTTCGTGGAGAGGCCGGTGGTGTCATCGCAGTTCCTCTGGAACGCCCTGTACAACTACCGAGGTGAGCGGCGGGCGCTGGGGGCACCTGTCCCGGAGAGCTGCCCGGTGCCAAGGGAAGGCTTTGGGTTTGCCTTAGCACCGCAATAAAGGTGGCCCCGCTGCCTTTTTTGCCTCTGCACTGAACTGTTGACAAGTTGAGGTGTCATGTGAGAGATGGTGACTTCCATCAGCTCTGGAGGAACACACCGGGTGCCACCATAGAACAACTTGCCATGGGTTGGGTTGGAAGGGACCTTAAAGATCATATTCCACCACTTGCCATGGGCTGTCCCAGCCATGGACCGGGAGACATTCCCCTAGACCAGGGTGCTCCAAACCCCATCCCCTTGTTCCCCTCTGATGTTGGGACCAGTTGCATTGTGTTGCCCTGGGTTCTGGCTGCTTTCCTTTCCAAAGGCTTTCCTGTGGCACCCACCCACCCTGTGTCTCCCCACAGCCTGTGATCACTGCCTGCGGGCGCTGGAGACGGCAGAGGAGAACGCCCAGCGCCTGCTGGGGAAGAGCTCGCTGGTGCTGCCTCACCCAGAGCAGTGCAGCACCCGCAAGGACCTGCAGCAGCAGTGTCCCCGCTGCCAGGTACGGCTCTGACGGGCACCACGCTGTGCTTGGGGCACTGAGTCCTTTACACCCAGCCAGGCTCTGGTGCTGCCTCACCCAGAGCGGTGCAGCACCCTCAGGGACCTGCAGCAGCAGTGTCCCCGCTGCCAGGTACGGCTCTGATGGGATCACAGTGTGCTTGGGACCTCCAAGTCCTTTACACCCAGCCAGGCTCTGGTGCTGCCTCACCCAGAGCGGTGCAGCACCCTCAGGGACCTGCAGCAGCAGTGTCCCCGCTGCCAGGTACGGCTCTGACGGGCACCACGCTGTGCTTGGGGCTGCTGAGCCCTTTCCAGGCTCTGTGTGTGCCTCTCCGTGCTGTGGGCTGGAGAGCTGGGGCTCAGCTGGCACAGTGGGATGCAGGAGGCCTTGGTGCTGCTGCTGCAGCCAGTGTCCCCTCTCTCAGGTGACGTACTGCAGCGCAGAGTGCAGGCAGGCAGCTCTGGAGCAGTACCACCAGGTGCTGTGCCTCGGCCCGTCCCGGGATGACCCCACACACCCTCTCAACAAGCTGCAGGAGGCATGGAGGTAGGGATCAGCCTGCAGGCTGCTCTCCTGGGCTGGTTTCTTGCTTTGCATCCCTGCAGGAGGTGGCTGGAGGAAGGGGTGGCTGTGGGACGCTGCCCAGCTCTGCCTCGTGGTTGGGTGATGTGGGGTTGGCAGCCCGAGGGTTTGGACTCACATGGCTGAGCAGTCCTTGTTTTTCTCCCAGTAAAGAGCTACAAAGCACTGAGCTGCACATCCCTCGCTCCTGCAGTTTTGTGGTGCTCCTGCAGATCTGCAGCCTCTGGGAGATCCCCCTCACAGCACCCTGGGGGTCCATAAAGTGCTGCCCCTGCTTTTAAAAAAGTGGTCCCAGAGGAGAGATGTGATATCCCTGACCCAAATCTTGTCCTAAGCCCCCACTGGGTTAACAGGGTGGAAGGGGGTTGTTTGTGTGGCTGGAGCAGGAAGGTGGGTGCAGGTTTCTCCACCAGATCCCCACATAGCAATGCTGCTCTGGCCACTTCGGTGTGATGGGTCAGTGCAGGCCTGACCACACGTATGGCACCTGCCTCTGCCTTCCTCCAGCTTTTTATTTCCATCCCAGCCTGATCTGCTCATCTCTTCTCCATTCCTATCCCACAGAAACATGCATTATCCCCCAGAGACTTCCAGCATCATGCTGATGGCCAGGATGGTGGCCACCATCAAACAGGTACCGTGGGTGATTTGTTATCCCACTGTGAGTTATTCCCAAGGCTCTGTTTCTTTGGCCTGGCTTTCTCAGCGTTTCCTCTGACAATCCTCCCTCTCTCTGGGCTGAGAGGAGAATGGTGTTGGTGCAATGCCTCTGCTTGATTCCTTTGTCAGGCTAAAGACAAGGAGTGGTGGGTCAAGGCCTTCTCCCAGTTCTGCAGCAAGACAGCAAACGAAGAAGAGGAGATTGTGCACAAGCTGCTGGGGGACAAATTTAAGGTAAGACCAGGCAACTCTTGATCCCCAAGCCTGCCTTCTCTTCCTTATGTCTGTGAGCCCATGAGTGCAGAGCCTCATTACAGCAGGAATGGGTAACACTGGAAATTCCAGGCTTAAAGGGGGAACCCTGACAGCGAGGAGATGGGTGGCTTAGAGGGGTTTGGCCTTGTGGTGCTTCCCTGGGATGTGCTGCTCCTTCCTGAGGAGATGTTTGTGCTGTGGGCTGGGACAGTGTGCTGTTTAGCTGCTGAGTAGGTGGCTTGTGCTGCTGAAATGGATGGGTTTGCTGCTGTGAGGGCAGCAGCCTCCAGCCGTGCAGGGCAGGCCCAGGATGCCAAGGCCTTCTGGAGCCTTCTGGGCTGAGCCACAGCCCGGGGGTGACACCCAGGGCCCCTCCCCACCCTGAGTGTGCTGCTGTGTCCTGCAGGGCCAGCTGGAGCTGCTGCGGTTGCTCTTCACCGAAGCCCTTTATGATGAGTATCTCAGCAGGGTGAGTGCATGTGCCCTAAATCGCCCAGGAGTGCCAGCCAGGCCTTCCCCCAGGGCTCTGCCCCTTCCTTGCTTCCCCCAAAGCTCCCTGTGGCACTGGAGGCCTGCAGAGCGGGGTGGCCCTGCAGGCTGGCCTGGCCTCAGTCCCTGTCTCCTCTCCCTCTGCAGTGGTTCACTCCAGAGGGCTTCCGATCCCTCTTTGCCCTCGTGGGGACCAATGGCCAAGGCATAGGAACCAGGTAGGGGGGCTGGTGGGTGCTGCTGGCAGGGCAGTGCAGCTGTGGGATGGAAGGGGCTGGGTTCAGGAGAGGGGAAGGGAGAGAGACTTAAAAACTTCATCCTGGCTGTGTCCAACCCTATTGCATCCCTTTGCCAGACCTTGGCTGCTCAGAGCCACCTTGGATCCTCACTGTGGGGTCCCACTGTGTGCTGACAGCTCTGTGGGGCTGTGATGGGTCCCACTGTGTGCTGACAGCTCTGTGGGGCTGTGAGGGGTCCCACTGTGTGCTGACAGCTCTGTGGGGCTGTGATGGGTCCCACTGTGTGCTGACAGCTCTGTGGGGCTGTAGCAGTGTCCTGCTGCTTCCCAACAGCTCTGTGGGGCTGTGATGGGTCCCACTGCTTCCCAACAGCTCTGTGGGGCTGTAGCAATGTCCTGCAGCTTTGGGCAGCACTGTGGGACTGTGACAGTGCCCCACTACATCCTGACAGCTCTATGTGGCTGTAGCAGTGTCCCCTCTCCCCCTGCTCTGTGGGGCTGTAGCAGTGTCCCCCTGCTCTGGGCAGCTCAGTGTCCCCCTGCTCTGGGCAGCTCAGTGTCCCCCTGCTCTGGGCAGCTCAGTGTCCCCTCTCCCCCTGCTCTGGGCAGCTCAGTGTCCCCTCTCCCCCTGCTCTGGGCAGCTCAGTGTCCCCCTGCTCTGGGCAGCTCAGTGTCCCCTCTCCCCCTGCTCTGGGCAGCTCAGTGTCCCCTCTCCCCCTGCTCTGGGCAGCTCAGTGTCCCCCTGCTCTGGGCAGCTCAGTGTCCCCTCTCCCCCTGCTCTGGGCAGCTCAGTGTCCCCTCTCCCCCTGCTCTGGGCAGCTCAGTGTCCCCCTGCTCTGGGCAGCTCAGTGTCCCCTCTCCCCCTGCTCTGGGCAGCTCAGTGTCCCCTCTCCCCCTGCTCTGGGCAGCTCAGTGTCCCCCTGCTCTGGGCAGCTCAGTGTCCCCTCTCCCCCTGCTCTGGGCAGCTCAGTGTCCCCTCTCCCCCTGCTCTGGGCAGCTCAGTGTCCCCCTGCTCTGGGCAGCTCAGTGTCCCCTCTCCCCCTGCTCTGGGCAGCTCAGTGTCCCCTCTCCCCCTGCTCTGGGCAGCTCAGTGTCCCCCTGCTCTGGGCAGCTCAGTGTCCCCTCTCCCCCTGCTCTGGGCAGCTCAGTGTCCCCTCTCCCCCTGCTCTGGGCAGCTCAGTGTCCCCCTGCTCTGGGCAGCTCAGTGTCCCCTCCCCACAGCTCCCTGAGCCAGTGGGTGCACGCCTGCGACGCGCTGGACCTGCCGGTGCTGCAGCGGGAGGAGCTGGACGCCTTCATCGACCAACTCTACAAGGACATCGAGAAGGGTGAGGCTGTGGCAGTGCCAGGGCAGGGCAGGGAGCCTGGGGGCACAAATCCTCCATCCCTGTGGGAGGGAAAGGCTCTTGGGAAATCACCCTCACACGCCCAGCCCCAGAGCAGTGCTGGCTGTGTGTGCTCTGCTGATGGACGTCCCTCCATCCTCACGTGTGGAGGAGCCAGAATGATCCATGCAAAGCTCTAACCCCTCTCTCTGTCCTGCAGAGTCGGGGGAGTTCCTCAACTGTGAGGGATCAGGGCTCTACGTGCTCCAGAGCTGCTGTAAGTAACACAAGGACTGGGAGGAAAACCAATAGTGAGGAGGGAAATGTCCCGTGCTAGGCTGGCTCACCACTTCCTAAAAGCCTCTGGAGAAAGGGCTTTGCCATCCATGGGATGGGATGGAATGGGGTTGATGGGACAGGAGCTGTCCTGGCTGCTCTCTCAGTGTCTCCTGGCACCTTGCCTGCCTGTGGGATGGCCAGTCCTGCCTGGGATGGACTCGGATTTCACAGAGGTTCCAGGAGGCACTGAAGCGTTCAGCAAAGAGCCTGCTGCCCATGGGTAACCACAGCTGCATCCCCACAGGTAACCACAGCTGCATCCCCAATGCTGAGACATCCTTCCCAGAAAACAACTTCCTCCTGCATCTCACTGCTCTGGAGGACATCGAAGCAGGAGAGGTGAGACAGCAGGGCCTGGGTGCAGCTGAGGCAGCATCACACCTTGGCATCATCCCTGTGTCCCCTACATCCCTCCTGGACCCCAGCCCCAGTACCTCCTGTGTCATCCTGGCAGAGCAATTCAATCCCCTTCCCATGTAGGTGCTGCCAGACCTGACTCTGAGAGGGACTGGGACAAATCCTGCAGCTTTGGGATCAGAGAAACCCGTTCTGAGCCCAACCCATTTGTGTTTGCCCACAGGAGATCTGCATCAGTTACTTAGATTGCTGTCAGAGGGAGCGGAGCAGACACAGCCGCAACAAGATACTCAGGTAGGGCAGCCTGGGGGAACCCACAGCCCTTTGCACCCCCAGACAGCCAGCATCCCCACCCTGTGGGCTCCTGGCAGGGTGTGTGTGCAGCACATGGTGCTTCTGCTGCTCAGAGCTCCTTGTCAGGTGCTGCAGCCTTGGGGACCAAGGCTTTGGGCTCCCTGCTCTCTGCAGGCTTGCACTGCTCTGCAGTTCCCTCCTGTAGCCCTTCCTTTTCCTTCTGTGCCCCTCCAGGGTAGGAGTCCCTGTCCCCATGTCCCTGTGGGGCTGAGAATCCCCCTCTCCCCTTGGAGCACCCCCTGAGCCAGCAGGAGGGAACTCCCAAACTCCTCTGGGTTTCACCTCTTCAGCCCCTTCCCAGCTGCTCTGTCCCCAGCCCCGTGCCCAGCAGGTGTGGGGTTGTACCTGTCCCAACACCATCCCTCTTCCTCCTGCCTTCCTCCTGCCAGGGAGAACTACTTGTTTACCTGCTCGTGCCCCAAGTGCCTGGCACAAGCCGACGAGGCCGACGTGACGTCGGACGAAGAGGAGGAGGGCGAAGGCGAGACGGACGATGCCGAGCTGGAGGATGAGATGACTGACGTTTGAGAGCAGAGGGAAGGGAAGGGCTGGGCTGGGAAGGGGCTGGGTTGCCCCCAGAGGCAGCAGCTGTGGTGCTGGGAACAGGGTTGTGTTGTGGGGTCGGGTGGGCGCCGCGTGCCGGAGGTGCCGGAGCAGGCCCTGCTCCCCTGGCCGTGCTGTGTGTGTGAGTTTGTGTGTGAGTGTGAGGCTGTCCCTGCCCTCCCTGTGAGGACAAGCTGTGAGCTGGTGGCCCTCCAGCACATCCCAGTTCCCCCAGGGCTGGCTGGAGGAGAGTGGGATGCAGCCAGCCCCTGGGACAGCACAGTGGCCGGAGTGAGGCTGCTCTGCTGTGTCTGCGCTTGTCCTTCCCACCTGCAGGGACGAGGGGAACGTGTGTGTGTGTGTCTGTGCACAAGGGGTACTATTTAATGTCTATATTAGCACTATCTACACACTATGGAGCCAGGGCCCTTATGTATCCTCCATTCCATGCCTTGGCCAGCAGTGAGGGGCAGGAGGATTTTGCAGGGGACAGGGACACCTTGGAGGGTGACTCAGATGCTCGAGTCCAGCGGGGAGAGCAGAGCTGACCCTGCAGGCTCCTCCTTCCCAACTCAGCCCACCCTGCCCACGCTGCAGAGCCCCATGCAGGGACTGCAGGACCATTTGGGGACAGATTTGCCAGGAGCTGCCGTGGCTGTGGTGTCACCCAAAACCCAAAAGGCATTCTGGGTTTTGCAGAGAGCGACTTGTCCCTCCCTCCAGCTGGGGGATGAGGATGTGCCCGCACAGGAGCAGCCGTGCCCAGGGATGCAGCGTGGGCTGGGCTGGGTGTTTCCCTGCACTCAGTGCCCCCCTGGCCCTGCCCTTGTCACCCATGCCACGCTGGCACCCACGAGGCCACCCCACGCTCGTGTCCCTGCCTGCAGAGCGTGGGGCTGGAGGGACAGCGCTGCTCCAAGCTGGGCAGGCAGCAGGTCAGGGATGCACCCGGGGCTGTTTCCCTCCTCCATGGACTTTGGGGAGCTGTTTTCCTGCTGCTGTGTCCGTGCCAGCTGCACTGTGGGCCCGAGGGTGGCACAGCCCTGACACTGCCATCACTGCCAGCCCTGCTGCTTGTCCCCAGCCGTCCCCAGGCTGTGTCCCCTCAGTGTTCCTAATAAACCCAGACTGGTGAGAACTGGGGCCCTGTGCTTTGTACTGGGAAACTGGAGAGCAGAGAGTGCACAGGGCTGTGGCCCAGGGGCTGGGGCTGTGGGGACAGACACCTTGGGAAGGAAGGGTGGGCTCTGGATTTGTGAGCAGCCCCCCTTGGGGGTGCTGGAGGCTGTGCTGGCCCAGAGGCTGCTTCACCCACTGCATCGCTGGGCTCTGACTGAGCCTTGCCCCAGCTCAGTTTCCCCAGGGCAATTTTAGCAGGAAAACATTTGAGGATGAGATTTATCCCTTCATCCCCTGACTGCTGAAAATAAACAGAGAAACTTCTCTAAAACTTACTCAGACTTCATTAGCTCAGACAAAAATATACAGACATTGGGCGATACCGCTCTCCCTCCCATCCCTGCATCCCTCCAAATCAGCCAAATCAGCAGCACAAATTAAAACGTTCCCAGGGCAGTGCTGGCCTGCTCTGGGCCNTGGGCGATACCGCTCTCCCTCCCATCCCTGCATCCCTCCAAATCAGCAGCACAAATTAAAACGTTCCCAGGGCAGTGCTGGCCTGCTCTGGGCCCTCACCTCCCTCCCACACAGTCCCAGCTCGGTGCCAGGCTCAAGGCTCCCCCTGGCACTGCTGTTTGCCCACACACCGGTGCCAGCAGAAAGATCTCCCCGTTGCTGAATCCAGTGGCATCTCTGGAGCACGTTGGGATCCTCTCCTCAAACCTGGTCCTTGGGGCAAGAACCTGGGATCCCCTGGGAAGTGCTGGATCCAGCCCAGCTTCTTGCTGCTACCAGAAGGTCCAGGGGGGCTGCATCATCTCGTAGGTGGGGATGCTGGTGACGTTGACAGGGATGGAGATGACGGCCCAGGGGAGCCCGTGCTGCTCCAGGGAGCGCCTGATCATGTACCTGCAAGGACAGAGCGGGGACAGCAGCTGGAGGGGAGCCCACACCCGAGCACAAAGCACAGCCCAGCCCCAACCCCGTGCGTGAACCGTGAATCCGCACAAAGTGCAGCTCGCAGAGCCGAGCTCGCTGTTGGGAGGGGACAGCGCTGTCCCTCGGCCCTGCCCCGAGCTGCCCCACCCCGGGAAGGCAGGCTGGGCACACACCCGTCCCTGCCCAGCAGGAAGAGGGCGGGGATGTCGGCCGTGCGCCGCGAGCTGTCCTGGATCATCTCGATGTAGAAGCTGTCGTTGTCGTAGGCGTTGTCGGCGATGATCACGGCCCGCCCGCCGTGTTCCTGCACCACCCGCGTCTTGGACAGGAAGGAGCAGCCCCTGGGCACAGAGGGAGCGCAGTGACAGATCTGGGCTGGCCACAGGCAGCCCCAAAGCCACACCCAAGCCGGGGATTGTCTCCCTGGTTCCACGCCTCCTCCAAACCCTGCTCCTCTGAGCGTGTATTTCAGGCACCAGCCACCCACACTCTTAAGGAACATAAAATAAAATGGAATCAGGGAATGGTTTGGGCTGGTAGAGACCTTAAAGCCCATCCACTTCCACTGGAAGGCGTCTCATGGGCAGGGACACCTCCCACTGCCCCAGGCTGCTCCCAGCCCATCCAACCTGGCCTTGGGCACTGCCAGGGATCCAGGGGCAGCCACAGCTTCTCTGGGCACCCTGCGCCAGGGCCTCCCCACCTCCCAGGGAAGAATTGTCTCCCAATGTCTACTCTGTCAATTTGAACCCAGATAAGGTTTTTTCCTTAGCACAGGCTAAAAGATGCCAGGTGAAACGCTCCAGGGGAGGAACACCCTGACATTTTCCTCATTTCCCCACACGGGGAAAGTCACAGGAAGAATGTGGAGGCGATGGAGACGTGTGGCAGTGTCACCTCCCCCCCTGCCCGAGGGTGTCCCCCCCCAGCAGCCAGACCTACCCCCTCTCCACCAGGGCGATCTGGTCCTGGATGAAAACCCCATTGCTGAGCTCCCCGCAGGCTTCCGGGGGGTCGGCGGGCACCAGGTGGATCTGCTCGTACCTTGTGTTCTCCGAGGGGACAGGCAGGGTGAGCTGAGGGTGCCAGCCCCAAATCTCCCCCTCCCAGCCCCACTGCAGCTGCTCCCACTCCTGCTCACCCCTCTGTGGGCTGCTCTGGGGGAGATTTGGATTTTGGGTGTTTGGAGCCAGCCCCGGGATCAAGGCCTGCCTCTGGGAGCCCGAGAGGCCAAGGATGCTCAGGGAAGAGCAATGAGCTCCATTTTAATCAATCCAAATCATCAAGCCCCACCAAGGAGCTCCATCCCCAAGTGAGAAATGCAGTTTGTAATACTTACAAACACACCACCAAAATCCTTGGCCGGCGTGGCAGTGAAGATGTAGCGGATGTCTCCGGGGCTCAGCACTTGGAAGTACAAATACTCATGGATCCGTAAACCTGGGGGTGAACAGGGACAGCTGAGAGGCAAGGACTAAAAGCAAAATTCCTGAAAATGGGGGGAATTCTCAGCTGTCAGTCCTGAGCCGGGGGGAGGGAACACACCCTTCGGCAATGGCAACTCCTGGGCAAGCCCAGGGCCCGGAATGCCCCAAAGGTTCTGGGGCGTTCCAAGGGGAGATGCACCGGTCCCGGGGGCTGAGAGGGGACGGGAGCGGGCACACACCGGGACTGGGCTGCACAGGTGGAAGGGGAAAACGCAGCTGGAGCTGAACAGAGGAGAAACGCACTTGGATTAGGATGCAGGAGAGGAAATGCTCCTGCATTGGGGTGCAGGAGGGGAAATGCACCCGGATCGGCATGCAGGAGGGGAGATGCACCCAGACTGGGACGCAGGAGGAGAAACGCAATGAGGTGCGGGCGCACCGAGGGGAAACGCCGCCGCACCCCTATTCGGGTACAGGAGGGGAATGGCACGGGCCGGGGTGCCGGGAGGGGAAATCCCCCGGGGTGAGGGTGCGCCAGGCGCGGAGGCGGCCGGCCGGGGGAGCGGGGGCGGTGTGGGTGCGGTGCGGGTGCTCTGTGGGTGCTCTGTGGGTGCTCTGTGGGTGCTCTGTGGGTGCTGTGTGGGTGCTGTCGGTGCCGGTGCCGCCGTCCCCCCGTCCCCGCCCGGACTCACCGCGGGCCGGGCCGCAGCAGCCGCAGAGCCAGAGGCAGAGCCAGCGCCAGGGCAGC
>VZRZ01006342.1:80102-152708 GCA_013398175.1 Climacteris rufus | reverse complement strand
GGAAAGGACCGGCACCCCCAACTGCAGCACAGCGGGGCCGGGCCGGGTCGTCAGCCATGCCCAGAGGCACTGCAACAAGAGGATGTCAATTCTGAATTGATTTTCTTCATTGTTCAATAAATGTTTAGTTGAAGCTAGAAAGGACAGGCAAAAGTGGCTGTTGCACATAAGAAAGTTGCATATAAGAAAAAAATGTTATGGTCTATGAAATATGAGAGATGAAGACAGGGCATAAAAGTAAGATGTCTTTAAAGGCAGAGAAATAGAGGCAGTTGCAAAGATGAAAATCTTAAACAGAATATTAGTTGCTGTGTTTTCACTAAGTCAGTCTAGAAGTGCCCGTGGGGCTGTTGGCACATATTACCTTACTGCCTTTATCCTGAAAAGTCTACAGTTTCAGACTCATCAGTGGCATATGTAATGATGTAGCCAATGTGCATTTAGCAAATACAAGTGGTGAGGAGAACTTTGTGTTGACTGTTGCTCCTCTGTGGTAGAGAAGATGGAAAGGTCAGATGGTCAGACTAGGTCTTTTTTTAAAAATGTGTCTATTTCAAAATATTAGTTATAGTTATCTCATGAAAGGTGAAAAGAGGACAAAGGTAAAACAAAAATTTTAGTGAGCTGAGAAAAATTTTGCTCTTTTTGCTGGCTGTGGATGAAAATCTTTGAACTTGTTTTTCTTTCTGAAATGGGCTCAAAGGAAACATCGAAACTTCAAAAACTTCTATGGGACAATGAAACCATCATCTATCCAGACCTATTTATCCATTACGTATTGTAACTCTGTAAGCTTAGCACCAAAGATGTACACAAAGTCTCAGACACTGTCACATTGTAATAATGGATAATGCTGACATTTGAATGGAAAAATTTGTGGCCTTACAGCTGGCTCTTGGGATACACCATAGCAGAGGTGGGCTGCAGGCTCTGACCTCGAAACTCTGCTCTTGACCTGTACCATTGTTAGCACAAATTGTACCTGAGAGGTTTGGGCCTCAGGCAAGCACCAAGAGACCCGAATTTCTCACATCAGGTCCAAGATTTTCAGCACTTTTCAATTTGTGAGTGAAATTCAATCTTCTTAGTCATGTTCTTCTGTACTGTGGATGGAACAAGTATGCACAGTTTTCAGCTACACCAGCCCACATCAATAACTTCGGTTTACTGTGCTCACATTCTATTTTGATTTCTGAATAAATGCCTAAATAATGGCTATACTTGGGAGGGATATTTGTCTGATGTTTATCTGAAAATGAAAGAAAAGGTAAGCCCATCAACCTGATGTAATAAAATTCAGAATGAAATATGCAGAGACCTGAAAATAATTTAGCTTTTCTGCTGAATTGCAGATCCTTATTCTGTGGCTATTAACTCACTATTAATCTCCCTTTATAGATCACTGGATGGAAGAAAGGTAAAGCCTGTGGATATCTCCCTAAGGGAAATGGATGAATCTAAGAGAATATGGGAAAGATATGATTAAGAACAAAAGCCTGCCATGCCAATTCAGGAACTGAAAATCTGTTGTTTTGCTTCTGTCCTATGCATTTGAAAACAGTGTAGCATTTGAAAACAGTGTAGCAGGTGCAAACCAGGCAACTTCACTAGCAGAGGATGAAGACCTCTTTTGCCTCCTCTTTCTCTTTGAACTGTGCCAGGTGAACATCAACACAACAGCCAGAAACCTCCAGTTCATCAATCATCCGGGCAGAGCTCAAACACTTCACAAGTTCATATTTGTTCTGAGCACTTCTGGAGCAGGCTTCACCTGAAGCCCTGTTTTTCCCCCAGCAATCATGCAGCTCTATAGCTTACAGAGTGTAGCCCAGTGGGGATTAAACTGATGGAGTAATAAACACATTTTACAAAGACAAGGTGAACTCAATTACTACTTCTGAAGACATAACAGAGTAATTGGCTTTCCTGAGGGAAAAAGTCATGTTATAAAGCTGGATACCTCCAGCTCTTCTAATGCATGTCTGGCTAGAACATAAACTTTTGCAGTAGTGCTAAATGCTACGTTACTTTTACCAAACCGGGTTGGTAACTGGTCCAATTTGGAGAGAAAATATTTAAATGCAGCATGAAATAAAATTTAAGGGGAGGAGACGAAACAAAATTAAATGACTCTTAGACTGAGCAGTTCTTTGAAGTTTTCCACTTCTATTTCTGGATATAGTACAGAAGAATAGTAGTTTGGGGAATAGACTTGCAATGAAAATTATGCCTGATGATTGTGATTTCTAGGATTCTGGAAGTTGTCTCTTTGGGGTGGAAAACATATTGTTGTCACATGTAAATAATTTACTCAATACAAATTTGAAAATGTGGGAAAACTATCAGCAGAGATTCCAGGTTTTGTACCATTCTGGTTTTCATTTTTTGTTGTTGTTGTTGTTGTTGTTGTTGTTGTGTTTGTTTTTTTTTTTTTTTTCCTTTTGATAATTCATACCTGTTAGGAGAGCTGCGACAGATCTGACAGCCCAATGGATATGAGGCTGCCATGGCTCCTTTGCCCCAGGTCAAACCAGCAGCCAGGTTTAGCATGTGTTTCTAGTGGACGTGTGCACCATAAAGAGTCATAAATACATATGCATATGGCTAGGCATACAGAGCCACACTGATAGAAACACTGAGGGCTCACGCAAACACTCAGTGTCAGGGGCCTCATCCCGAACTCCTCTCTGTGTAAGCAGAATGTTTTTAATGAAAAGAACTGTTCAAAATGAAAAGGTAAAAGAAGATAAAATCAATATTAAATACTTGGAAGATTTTTACATTAAATGCTCAAACCAGTCTAAAACAAAATACTGTGATTTCATTTAATTGACTGAAAGTTTTCATGAAACTTAGGTCAGTTTTTAGAAATACCTTTATTCTTCCTGAAACCTTGATTTTTTTTTCAGTGAATTTATCATTCATTCAAAAAAAAAAAAAAGTTGCAATCTCTATATTGTATGTGCTATTGTAACATTTGTTGGATGTCATCAGACAACTAACAATTATTGGTTTTTCCTAATGATTATATTTTCTCTAAGAAATGTGCATTCAGCTACCAGCTTGTTTCCTGTTGGCAAGAAAATCCCTGTTTGAAGAAGTCTGCTACCAGCTAAATCCAAAACTCCAAAGACTGCATAGAGCCAGTCTCCACAGAGGCACCCAGGCTGGACATCAGCTGTCCACCATGTTTTCCAGATCTGTTCCCCACTCCTTGGAGGCTGAAATCCTCTCATCTTCCTACTGTCTGACCCACTTTTGGTCTCTGTCTGCTCTGAGATTTTCTAGCTGCTTTGCTAGTTGCAGGTCTTCTTTTATAGCGCAAAATTCCTATGTCATTTCAGAAACCCTGACAGAGTTGTCACCTTATTTCTGGATGTTTCCAGGACTGTCTGGCTGAGGGATCCTGCCCCTCCAGGGCCTGCAGAGGCACAGTCATCAAAGAGGGACCTCTATCGCCTACCTGCTCTTTCCCTGATTTGCAGCATAAGGTAAGACAATAAATTCAAACTTTTTTTGCTTGCAAAACTAAATCTTTTTATTCCTATTATTTTTCTAACCTGTTTCCTCTCTCCCTGAACATTCAGTCTGTCACAAGTAAACAATGTTCATTCTCCTAATTTATCTACTGAGTTACTCCAAATTAAAATTACCATTATATTAAGTTCTTTATACAATTTCATTCAGTGTTTCTGAGAAGCGCTGGGTGGAAAAATAGCTGTATAAAAGCTAATTTAACAAAATCCAGCTGTTTCCTGAATTTAGCAGTGGTCTCCACCATTTTGTATGAAATACTGCTTTTTAAAGCTACCTCAAAATAGCAACATAAAAATATGCACAATGAAGCAATTACACAATAAGAAGAAAGATCCTGTAGTCTTGATTTTCAGAGAGGCTGAATATTGCTCACCCAAAATAGAAATCTAGTTTTTTAAGGGGTAGGTATTAAACTTCCGGAAATAATTTTTGTTTCAGGAGTCCAGTGGTCATGGTACTAGAAAGGTATTCTGTGTGAATGCTGTGCAGGCCAGTTTTATGACTCAAACAGCTGCAGAACTGGGCAAGTGAAAGCAGGTCTTCACATGACTTTGCTGGCTCCCCTGCCCCTCCAAATCTGTGCTGTGATTGGGCTCTTTCTGCTCTCACAAAGGCTGTAGAGGCACAAATGTCCCCTCTCACCACTTCCCATCCCTAAATTTTCTTCCCATTGTCAGATCCATTTGTTCCCTGCACTGGTGTCAGTGGCAGCAGGGAGCACTTGGGCAGAGAATGCCTCATTGAAAAGCAGTTGTCATGGGCTTCATGCTGTTTAATCATTTCCAGAGCTGGTCTCATCTCCTTTTTAATGCTGCTGCTGTCAGTCATGAAGCCAGCTAAGTGGTCATGTTAAATGTCAGGGGGGAAAAATAGAAATCCTAACAAAGACAAAGGCAAACTAATAAATGAGGCAACAAAGCCCCAAAGAGAGAAAACAAGTGAGATACTCTTTTAAAATTGCTAATGAAGAATTGCAGTTGGCCTATTCCAGGTGACAGGACCTATCTGAACTCTGACATCCTGAAGTTCATGCTGCTGCTCAGTACCAAGTGTTGGGCTGAAGCATTGAGTGCTCACTGTCCTGGGTTCTAGTGTCAGCTGGAGGAGCATGTGTGGCTGCTTAGTACTGTTCCTCTGGTCCCTGCATGCTCCTGTGAGGCTGCTTCCATCCATGTGTGTGTAAAGCATATGAGAGAAACAAATAATCACCAGTATTATGAATTTTCTTACGGCTCTTCCGATGTTTAGAGACCATGAATTTGCTCCCAGTGGTCCCACGCTTCTCTCTGGTGACCAGTGACAGGACCCAAGGGAATGGTCTGCAGTTGTGTTAGAGATGGTTTAGACTGGATCTCAGGAAAATGTTCTCACATTTTGGTTGGGCACTGGAACAGGCTCCCCAGAGAAGCTGTCACAGCACCAACCTGACAGAGCTTGAGAAGCATTTGGACAATACTCTTGGGCTCAGGGTGTAACTCTTGGGCCTGTGCTGTGCAGGGACAGGAGTTGGACTGGATGATCCTTGTGGTCCCTTCAAACTCAGGGTATTGTAGGATTCTGTGATTCACTGAGCCATCTCCAGAAAGCAGAGAGGGTCTGATGCCTCGCTGTAAGGGGCAAGATGCTTCACAACAACATGAGAATTGCCTTGGGCTGGGGAAGGCTGCTGCTGCTTCCTTTTGCTGACACAAAGGCTTTTGTCTTTGTGAATACCTGTGTGTGAACACACTGCACAGCTGAGGAGCTTAAAGACTTGGGCAAAGTTTTCTCTTTTCTAAAGTTCAGGGCATCCTTTCTGGTAATTTCTGGAGAGAACACAAGAGCAAGGGAAGAATTTAAATTTTAAAAAGAGCTTTTGGGATTAGCACAAATTATCTTTGTGAAAATATAGGAGAGGTTTTGTTTTTGCTCCAGTGAAGGACAAAAATGAATTCCAAAATCTCCCAGGTTGTCATGAAACAGAATTCCTGTGCTCTGACTGTCCGTTGCCATTGTGCTATGAGGGAATTTTCTCTTCAGCTCCTGGCGTTTGGAAAATGTTTTTTATCTAAACCCACAAAACTTCATATACTTTACAAATTTGAAGCCTCTCTCTGGAGCCAAGTTTATTACAAATCTTATCCATTTTGAGCCTTTCTAAACTCTTTGGTTGAGAGTTATTCTGCAGCTTATTAAAGGACCACATTCAGGTGCTGAAGAAACTTTTTGAGGCTGAAGTTCAGAAACGAAGATAAGGCAGGTCTTCACTAAGCAACCAAGATAAAACAAAATTATGCATTTAAATTGAGTTGCAGCTATGTCTTACAGATGAACACTTTTTATTTTGTGTGTGTGAAATGCATTGCACTTGTGTTGGGGCCACAGAGCAGGAAAGAGGAGCAGAGCTTTTGAATTTTGCTGGATCTAAGGCAAACAGTATCTTAAAACAAGCCACTGGAAATTCTGCTGTGTTTGGAGGAGAGCAGAACAGAAATAAGAGAGGCAAAAGACGAAGGAAGAGCTAAAACTGCTTTTGTTTGGTTCTAACAGAAGTTTGGGCTTTCTTCGCAAACCTTCCTAGCCTACCCAAAGCAGGATGCTCTAAGTTTCTGTAAGCATCAAAGAGGAAAGTGTTCATCTCTACCTATCCAGACAATCTGGTTGAATAAGTGGAACCAATGGCTGGAATAACTGGGTAAAAAATCTCAACACGATAGAAATTTGCTGATGCTGCACTTCAATTTACCCAAAGGAAGAAACAAAAAATGACTGCTTTGTGACACCAGATAATACACTGTATATTCCAGTTACTGGCTGAAACGGTAAAATAAGAAAGAGGGAACTGGAACAGAAGGAAGAAATTTTTAGTGACATCCTAACACTAAAACGCTCAGACTGGTTGGGAGATTTTTTCCTTGAATAGGGATTATTGTGACAACTCAAATCAAATGAAGATATTTGGCAACCAGGAAAACTCCTTTCTCACCCTATTGTACTACTGGTGCAATAACTAGAACTAAAGGAGATTGATTCCTCCATCAATCCTAGCTTTGCAACAGGAGCTCGAGCTTCTGCGCTGAAGTGACAAACTCAGTATCTTGTGTCCTCTAGTCACCTCTTTCATCATCCTGTCCCTCCCTTTGCTCAACAAACAGTAAAGTTGAAATGTGAAGGAGTTCTGCTTGCAAATAAAATAGTCATGCTGTCTGAGTCATGACTTGGAGAGCACTCCTTTCAAAAAAAGCCCCAAGCTGGACCAAGTTATTTGTGAGCAAAACGGCAAGCACCAGTCACTCCTCACCACCTGCCTCCAGCCTTCTGGAGAGAGAATCACAGAGCGAAGTGGTGTTCTGAGTAATACACTGCTCTGATATTTTCCACCTTCACTCTGCGAGACCTAGTGAAACACCGTGGCTTGGCTAAGTGACCTGGAAAATGAGGAAGATTGTGGAAGTGCACTTTCTGTCTTTTCCAGGAACTCTGCATTGCATGTGCTGCCGAGCTGCAAAATTGAGTCAAAATTCCCCATAATGAAATAAAGGTTTTGATGCCTAAAAGGTTAGCCCAAAAACTGAGGCCAGGCAGGAGTAAGGGAATAAAAGGTGGGTATTTATTTGAAGGGCCTTCAAAGGTACATTTAGGGCAGACAAAGCCCCCTCCTTGGGGCATCACCCAAAATAGATGACGAGTCACAAGTTCTCCACACTTTTATAGACTTGGTCCATTCACATATCAGCATAGATTTACCAATTAAAACTTTACAATTTCCCCCTAGCTTGCTCCCCCCCCACCAATGGAAGCTTGGGCCTTGGCAGCCCAAATGGCCTTGGGTGAGTCCAGATTGGCACTGTTATGTCTATAGAAAACAGCAACCAACGAGATATAAAGCATACACGCCAGACAATGCAGGATTTGAAAAATACAAGGGTTAAAACCTAAGGCAACAGTTTGAGGGCACAAAAAAAGATTTAAACAGACCCTTACTGGCTCATATAACCAAGATCAGCTCAAGGGATGAGCATCTCAGCACAGCCAGTAACCACTCTGCTGGCTGAGCTCTGACACATTATGATACAAATACTGCAAACACAAAGGTTTGGAACACTGGACAAATAGTGTAGGGTGTTTTTTGTTGTTATTGTTTGGGAGACTTTGTTTTTTTTTTTTTTTTGTGAGAACAATTTCAAAACTAAATAATTGCAAGTAAACAAGGGCTTCACAGTCATGGAACATATAGTGAGATAATCAAGTTTAAAATAAAACTGCCAGGAAATGAATAAATACTGCCATACATCTGTGAAAGTCAATTTTTAGTTTTGTGCAAGATAATGTTATAAACCATGATGTACAGCTAGAAATCACTGTTGACTGTATTATACAGGGTATAGAATAATGTCCCTTCAGTTTACCAGGTTTAATTTATCTTTTGGCCAACGATTATTCAGTAGGGAACTTAGGGATCATCTAACTCCCATATATTGCTAGAAAGTGCAACTCTAACATATCACAGCTTCTCATTAAAAATTCGTCCTTCATAGCAGGGTAGTTCTGAAGATGAACTGTCTAAAGACATCCTGTGAAATGAAGAAGCAGTCTTATAGAGCTAATAATAGTTTTTGTGAACTTGATAAAAAATCCATTAATGTCTGTCTTTATTCAAAAGCAATTCTCATCCTATTAAACACTAGGGAATCTAATTTTCCTCAGATAAACTGTGACTTTCCTACCTAGAACAACTCATGTGAAATGACATGCAATATCACAAATTGCATTTGTAGCTCTTTTAGCTCTTGGATCTGTATAAAGATGATGATCCCAAGAAAGTGTCACATTTGCAATATTCATTCAAGCGTGTGTAAGAAAATATTTAAGTAAACGCACTTAATTTTCATTCTGCTACACTTGGCTTAGCCTGATATTAGTTCCAAAGAGAATTATTTTAAAGACTAATCTAGTTTCTTAATCTGTTCAATTTTAAGTAAATGAATTTAATTCTCATGAGCTAGATGAAAAATCATCAATGGTAGTTTAAAGAGAGCCTGTACCAGGCAAGCATAGTTGGGAAAGCTCCTGCACTGTCAGGGTTTAGGCTTCAAGAATGTTCCTGCCAGATGGAAGGATGAACTAGACTGAGACCTCTTCAGTTGCAGGTTAATGGGAACACGTGTATCATTTGTTGGTGCAATTTCTCAGAAGGAAGGAGCCAGGGTAGAAAAGTTAATTACTCAGAAGTGCAGCTCCATTAAGACATATTTTGTAAAGAGCACACCTTGCCCAGTGTCTCTGTAGTGAGCTTTAGTTCAGAAAGCACCCCAAAATTCAGAAAGCTGAAGACATCAAAGTCCTGGGAATGGACCCCAGACAGAGCATCATCTGGGTTTTGCCATCATGACTTTCAGGGTATCTGTCTCTTCCTTCAAGGAGTATGCTTGGTGTTTTTGCCTGAAAGTGGAGACCCTTCTGTAAGGTCCTCCTCCTATGAGGCCTGATAGGGACAAGATGCAAAGGAAAACAGGGGAACAGCGAGGTGGGAACAGTTCCCTGAAGAGATAGGGAAGAACCAATGAAATAATTTGAAAGGGAGGACAGATCCCTCCAAGATCCTCTCAAATTGTTCTTTCATCTTCTGACAGGAAAGGTTTATTACACCTAGGTGGATCTTGTCTCAGCATCAGTGCCTTCAAAGAAAAAGGCAGCAATAAAGATTCAGCAGTTGCACTGGATTTCATTTGATTTGGAGTATCTTAGACAGACTGAGACAAAATTCATGGTTTACTTCTCTTTGTCACTGAAAGAGCAAAACAAATAAAAAAATTGAAAACTGATAGTCAAAAAAATCCTTTGTTATCGATGACTTAGTTTTTAACGCTGCATGTTCTTGGAGCTGATGTGTCGTGATTTATTAGGATTTTCAGCCTTTTTGTTACTATTGGATCTTCTTTATAAAAAATAGAATTAAAGATTAGTGTTGCTGAAGGCATATAATGGCACAGTAATTGAGAAACTAAATGGAAAACACACTTCTATTTCAGACTGTCATTCTGATGAAATGAAAACTAGTTAAAAATACCCAGTGGTTTTAAAGTCATATGCTATCAGAAGATAACACAGAAAGCATGAGTGAGGGTGTCTGCATTACTACAATTGTCCATGCAGGCACATGGGATCCCTAACTTCCTGTATTTAGGTATAATATAATTAGTCCATCTGCTAGAATAAACCTTAAACTAAAAAAGACAATCTTCAATTTTGCAAAAACAACACACAGAAATTATGATTTTGCCATTCAAGATACACATCAGAAAAAATATTTACCTTAATTTTTTTTATTTGGCACCCTTCTTCTCTGATAATTTCTGATGTCTATCAAACTAGTGCATAGATTCCCATGGAAAAAATCCATTCCCCATTAGTGAATCACCTTGCCATGGGATATTTGTTTTCTGTATTATTTTAGAGAGAAAATTTTCACACCTTTGTGGATTGTAGAATCAGAATGACTTTTGTTTTAAAGACCTTTTCTTGAATAATATTGCCTGCTGGTTAGAACTATTAATACTTTATTTTCCAAATGTAACTAATTTAGGAGCCTATCATTAATCTGAACTCATTTTGGCAGGAGAGTCATTCCTCAGATCATATAAATGAGATTAATTGCTGTGTTCTCTGAGCATGAGACAGATGTAGCTACCCCTGGGGATTTGCCAGTCAGCATAGTGAAGAAGTGTGCAGCAAGGTGGTTTACCTGAAGATAAGAAAGAAGATCTGTGAACAGAGGTGTTCTTCACACACTCCTGAGGAAGGCAAAGCTTTTGCTGGCCGGAGCAGTTTTACTCAGAAATCTGACAGTAAGCATGGTTTTGTCCATGTCTTGTAAAATGTTTTTCCAGTAACTTCCAGACTGAATTTTCTTCTATTTTTCTGTTAAGAGTCTGTGTAAGGAGTTGAACCTGTCCAAGAAAAGGTCACTGTGCAAACATGCATTTGATGGGCAGACTGGTCCTTTAGAACAGTAAACTATAGTGTGATAACCCCTTAGAAAACTAATTTTTTAAGAAACAGAAAATTAATGGGAAAATTGTTAGGTAGCAGGACTAGAACAGTAGCTTTTTAAGAAAAACTTAGAAGGAAAAAATTACAATATGGAAATATTTCTTGACCTCAAATGCCTCTTTGCTGTTTTAGAGAACGAAATGTTTTCAACTACATCACCTTGAAAGAAAGATGGATGTCTGGCTGTTGGACTACAAATGGCTCATAAGAAGTAGAAAAAGGAGTGACAAAAATGAATATTCCAGGAGGCCTAAAATGAATAAAAGCTCTGAATGCGCAATGTGTACCTGTGTATATATTTTTTTCCCTCCAAATAACAGAAGTATATTATCTTTTACTTGCTGATTTTTCTTAATTCTGTAACAGAAACTGCTGATATTGCTGCTCTTAAGGATGAATTAATTCATTACAAAAGCAAAAAAAGAAAAAAGCAAATGTGAAAAAATGCATCTATTTGCACATCAAGGTGGAGCTGTAATTACTGCTTTCAAATTTGTGCTACAAAATTAATTTGGAGAGTGTTGTATAACTTCTGCTTGTAGAATATTGATAAGGCAAAATCACTTAAGTGTGCTGGCTGAGTGTATGTGTACAAATAGCAAGAAGCAGAAATGTACTTTTGTCACCCAAGTAAGCACAGAAAATTTTTTGTATGATACACATTTCTTGAGAAAGAGCCAACATTCCAACTCAGTTGAGACCAAAACCTTAGAGAGAATTGGTAGGCTGAGCTTCTCTAGCTATTTGGAAACTTCAGTCAAACATGTCTATTGCAGGTTCTAGGTTTTTGGGTTTGTTTCCCCATGATCATTATCAATATAGAATAGAAATAAAAATTTTAAGAAACTAACTCTTAGTGGAATTTAATTTAGAACATGATGGAGACCATAGGAATATATATAATATGAAGTCTTAAGAGACCAACTTCAGGAAAAAGGGAAAGTACTTTAAAAAGTCCTGTATATTTTATGTCTTCTATTCCAAATAGTCGCTGAAGACAATAGTGGGAGAAATATTTTCTATACCAGAAAATATATTTTACCATGCTGTTGGAGTTTGGCTTTGGGGAGTTTTAGAAGGACACACTTCTATGCTAAGCACTGTGAAAACAACCATGGTCCATGCACTGGAGTCATCTCACTCCACATAAACTTTATTCTGGTGGTGAATGTTCAGCTTGGTGTTGTTCTAGTGAATGAGTAATACAGCATGACAGTCTGGAAGAAGCCTGGTGAAATATTAATGCTACTGTAAGTCGTACTGGAGAAGTCTCCTGTGAACATATAACAGACATTTATGTTGTGGCCTGTTTTGCCTTAAAAAATTGTCTCCTCCAACTGTCTGCATGTGCATTTGTCTATAAGCAATAAACCTGGTTCAATGCAAATAATTCTGATCACTGCAACACTATGAGCAAGATTACTGTTTTGCAAAACTGAGCTATATGAAATAGTGCAGAATAAATTGCAAGTCATAGATCAGAAGTTTAATTTAGAGGAAAATGAAATCTATATATTTTTCTATTCTGGTGACAATTGTAGAAAGTTAATTGATTTAATTTGGTTAGAAGGTCCACATAGTCACACAGTAATGAGTAAGGGCCCACATAATCAACAAGTAAGGAAGACACGTATGTGGTCCTAGTGTTGTTTATAACAATGTAATTCATACAAAATATAAGAGATGTGACACTGCAGATGCTTTTTTTTTTGTTTTCATCTGATTTGGTATAAGATTTTGCTGAAGAAGAAATTACTTGTTAGTTCTATTTGAGATTTCTTTGCAAGTCAAAATCAATAAAATCATCATCATTACTGTCTGTTTTTCGGTAGTTGTCTTCTGCACTGAATATTGAAGAGCTTTCAGACTGACTGAAAAAAAGATTAGAGTGGTGAGAAAATTCTTTTGTATTTTACTCAAGCATGATGATGATTTGTCAGAAAAAGCAGGCTTATTGTTAGTCAGAGGATTATGTCAAATGGTAAAAATGTCTTTTCAAATTGAAGGAATTAAGATAAAGGATTAGAATACTCTAGCCTTTATTGTCTTCTCAATTCTTTGTGTTGCATTTTTCACACTTTTCAGACAGACATTGACTATAAGCACTTTCTACCCTGCTTCTTACACACGTAAGGCCTAAACTAGCAAAGATTGCGGAGTATTTTCCCTTGACTGGTTAGATTTCTATGATTTTTCTGATTAAAACCAGTTGCTTGAAGACAATTTTACCACACTGACACCTTATTTTCATTCTCCGGCTCAGCAGCTGAACACTGTTTATTTTCTAGATAATCATGATTATTATTGTTCCATGTTGGCCATTGCTATTTCTGTTCTGTTTCAAGGAGAATAAAAATGGAACACTTTGATGTTTTGCCAGTCCTAATGAAGTAACCTTTAATTCAAGACAGACAGAAGTTAAAAATGAAGAAAGAATTTGCTTGCTGCTGTCTACATACTAACAGCACAACATCAAATTTAGGAAGAAGTACAGAGGAATATTGTAATATAGATCTCATAGCTGTCCATTTGGCAGTCCCCAGCTTTGTTTTGCCCAGCTGGTGATCCCTGGGGACACTTGAGTAGCCTGATGATCGGAATCCAGCATTTACAAAAAGCCTCTGCCGTATCTTAGGGATTTTAATAAAGAAAATCCTGGTTTGGGATCACTGATAACTTGATACCTTGAGTTGCTAGATTTCGAAAATTTCCAAGCTTCTGCTGTGATTTGTAATTTAATAAGGGAGGCAGAATTAAGGCCTACAGTACCTTCATCATGCCTGTTTCCATTCAAAATATAGTGGCTGTTGGAAGTGATAACCGGAGCCATGTCTTATTAATCCATTAAACCGAACTCACCAGCAATTGTTCTGGCAGATCACTGTAAGGAAAGAAACAACATCCACAGTTTAACCCTCCCTTATGCCTGGTGGACTGTTTTTCCTTATGTGCTGGAACTTGGATTTAGTATTACGTATCAACAAAGAAGTGTATTTATTCAACTGTAGAAATGGGAGCAATGTAGACACTAAGATGAGGAACAGTGACTCTTCAGTATTTTCAGGATGTGATCAAGTGTTTGCTGAAGGGCACCAAGGCAAGAGCAATATACTATATAGAACATGAACTCAAGAATTTCTATTAATAGTGAAAATATACATGCTTTGCAAAAAAAGCATCACCTTGTCTTGTTATTTTGGGTGCAAGAAGACATTACCAAGTCACACCAAATCATATCTTTGGTATATTGACAGCAATCAAACAGAGTAAGTCTTTTTCTTCTTTCTGAGATGGAGGCAGTACTATGAAGATGTTAAGAGCAGGAGCAACCTACTAGATTTGCTTTTGCCTTGAAATCTAAAATTATATAGTATGCAAAACCCAGGAATACTTAAGTTGAACTTCAGCCAGTCTTCATTGTTAAATGTTGATTGCTTATAATCAGGGTGAGTAAAGCTGAATCTTTGATGAAATTCTCAGCTGTGAATTGCATAGCATTTTCCCAGTATTCTTGGATAAGAAGAAATGAGGAAGGACTCTCAGGGACATTGATTAGCTGAATAACAGGAACAGGACAATGTAAAAGAAAAAAAAATATTGCTCTTATAGCACTCCCAATGACACAAAGAACAAATGGAAACAGCATGAATATACCAAAGGAGTGCTTTCTTATGGCTTAATGGTCTCCTTGCTTGGTGTCTAAGCAACCTTGCTTTCAACTATTTTTTTAAATGTATGTGGTTTTTCAAGTGAAGAATTCACTCTTTTGAACTTAGAGGACTATGGAAGGAAAGGTGTTCTAAGGATTCATTCAAGAGTTCTTCAGCACTGTAAATGAATTAATATGAATATGCTGCTACAGATGCTTTTGTGTTGCCACCTCAGCCTGTGTCTGGTATGCAGAAGCAAATCTTGTTTGCAGTGGTGATGAAGGGTGAATGAACCTTATTTTAAGCTCCTTCTACCTCTTTTGAGTGTCTCAGGCTTGCTTACTGACATGCTTTGAACCTTGGAGACAGAACAGAAGCATTCTAAGTGCCATCTTCTCCTCCTGTACACTGTGAGGAGACATTTACCCTCAGTGTGTGATTTTCTACGTTTGCTAATACTCACAGGTATGTCAGTGACACGTGGTTTTGGGGGCCAGAGGCACAGATATAATTGTATGGTGTGCTCTCGTGTTCTTCCATTTACAGTAAAAGTCATTGAACAGAAGCAGTCCTTTTCAACATACATCTTCACAGTCATACATGACTCATAGATTTACATATACACACACATATACACACACAGTCGCACTCTACCACAGGGAGAGGCCCACTTCTGAGGCATATGTCTTCCAGCCTGCTTAGCTGTTACAATTAGATGCATTAGTGCTATGATATTTACAACAACTGATGAAATGGTACTTACAATAACACTGCAGAAACTCCGGGTAATGATTTCACAGCTGCGTTTCCCTGACAAGTTAATCACAATACTCCCTCCCTCCAGCACTGCCTGATATTAGTAACTGGACATATCTAATGACTATCTGGTAATTAGAGTTTGAACTTTTCTGCTTGACTAATTTATTCGTTAATATCCTATGAAATTTGATGTTTAAAGGTTAATCTATTCCGATTGCAATACATAGATTTTAATAGTCTATTGTGCTTTGATAATCACAATAAATTATGTGGTTATAGCTTGTGGCTTGAGAAATTAAAAAATATTATCTTTCAGTGCTCATTTCAAGGTGGTTGTAGCATTTATGGAAAGGGATTGTTACAGAAAATGTGTCTATAATTTCAGTTGTAATCTGGATATTTTCTAAGTCAATGATCTCTTTTAAGTAAACTACCACGTGCCCCACATGGTTTAGGATGGGCAAGCTGCCTAGCCCCAAACTGTTAGCAGAGTACTAGAAGGGAAAAGATTGCTAATCCCTGAGATTTTTTTTTCAGTTGTTGCTTCTTTATTCGGCTGAAGTGTAAGAGTCAGAACTCAGAGAAAACTGAGATATAAGAAGATAAATAGGAGATATGCAACGCGTTTAAGTCATAACAGGGTTACTGACGAGCTTTTTAGCATCATTCAGGGAGTTTATACTAACTTGTTTATCCACCACTATCCTGAGGTCCCTGATTTCCAAAACACCATTCCCACTCTATAAACTGCCATTCATATATTGCTTCTAGGCATCATTTTGCCTTAAATAGCAGAAAATTACACTTTGAACTGACTTCATTTTACAAGGAAATCTAGATTGCATTGGGCGGTTTTCTAATCTTCATTAGAACATTTTTTAGGCTCCCCCAAAATTTTATAACATTTAAATTATAAGTGTATTTCTACCCAGATCACAAAAAAATAATTTTGGGAAGCCTCAGGTTTAATCTCACTCTTAGGAGAACCCTACTGTAATCAAGTCCATGAAATGGATTGATGATTATTTTATATATCTGTCTATTAGGTGGATTTTAATACATGTGAAATACACTTTGTTGGCCTCACTCTAATTCACTGTTATCAGAATGTATGTGGCACCAAGGCAAATAGCTTACTGTGTCTATCACATTTACACAGTTACATTTATTGACAAAACTAGTAGTCTCCTGAAGTAATTAAATCAAACATGTTTGACAGAACCTGTTTTCTGTAAGACCATATTGACTGGCATCAATTACATTTTGTTTCTTTAATGTTTTTGTTGAGAAAGAGAAGGGAAGAGCTTTTGGCTACCTTATAGAAAGATCATTTTCTTGTAAGAGAAACTATCCAGACAGAAATCTCCAGACAAAGTCAGACTCTTTCTTTTTGTGTCATGTAACCATGAAACAAAAAAGTGAAGTATATAGGCTGCTGCAGTCGTGGCCAGTATGCAAGGATCCAAGCTGACTGGAATTTTAAACACAAAATGTTCAAGTCCTAATTATCTTTAATCAAATGAACTAATCTCGAGATCAGACCAAAGTACTGAGAATCCTATTAAAGTCATCGGGCCTCATGAGTGACAGGTACTTCTGGCAGGCCTATTCAAAACAAGCCTGGAGACTGATCAGCTCAAACTTATTTAGCATGAAGGGCTGCTCTTGTGAGGAAGACAAATATGAGGTCTAAGAAAAGACACTACACTATTTCCATAAAAAAATACAGTTTTGTCTCCCATAAATATAATGATAAAATAACTGGAGAACTGCTTCAATCTTCAAAGCACTAGCAAAGCTATTAAATGAAAACAACACAAAAGAGAAATCTAAAATCAGATTAAATGATGGATGAGGGTTGCTAAAGAAAACACTTCAGGCCAGGTTTTTCCCATTATTTTGTGCTACACTTTATATTTGTGAAGAGCAGGGAGTGCCATAAGATGGTTTAATTTTTGTTGAACAAGATACAAGGCTACAGATCGTTCAGTAGTACAAGACCCAGTTCTTGAATTCCCCAGACATCTCCAAGACCATAAATACCTACTACACAACCTAGAGAACAGGCCACAGATGGTACCAGCCATGACATGACACATCATCACTTCTATTTCTTCAGTCTCTCCAAGTATTTCGCAATCCAGGGACAAAAGGAAATGAGAATATAATATACAAATGAAATGGTAGCGTAAGCACACTGTGTTTGGACCAATGTGTTCAGTCACCCAAATATATTTACCACGTAATACTGTGTTTGGTGCGTGTGCAGGTCTGCTTCTCCAGGTAAGGTCTTTCAGTGGTAAAACTTCTTCTGAAGTACAATTTTACCTTGCATTACATTTCTGACTAGTCTCCTAAAGTCCCAAACACAACTCTCCAAAACACCTGCTTCTCACAAGGGCACAACCCTGAAAAGTGGTGGCTTCTTTTCTGACCCCATTTCATCTCCGTATAGCCTTCTTAACATCTGGCAATTTTCCCTCATGTGTTTTGCTCAGACTCTACCATACAATCACTGTTTTTTTTCTTTTCAATCATTCAATACTACTTCCTTTATTCTATTCAGATTTTTGTCTAATTTCAAGTGATTTATTGTACATTTTGACTTTACCATAAGCTTCTTGTACACAACCAATGCATCAAAACATGCATTAAACATGTTTTTTGCATATAATTAAAAAACAAAACAAAACAAAACAGAGGGAAATGTCTAAATTAATATTTTAGACCTGACAAAATGTGTTCAACATGCTATCAGTTTTACTTCAGTTAGAAGTTTTGCAGAAGTGACATCAGAACTCATATGCAACCTGGGCATAATCAGACACAAACCTATTGCAAGTTATTGATGACAGACTTATATGAGATAATATTAGATTTAAGTTTGCCTCAATTACTGGAAAAAAATTATTCACTAGATTAGATTTCAATGACAATGATGCAGTAGGACAAATAGTATATCTGTATAACTATCTCTCTTGTAGCTGTCTGAAAAAGTCAGCCGTGGGCAGCGTTATTTCTCTTTGCCATATCACACAAGATAAAGTCAGGTAGAAAAGATTTGGCACTATCTCATACCAGTGACTGTAGCAAATTCAAGAGAAGTGACCCATTGCAAAGATAATTTGAATAAAGCTGTTTCTCCTGTGGTATTCATAAAAGTGGCTTTGATCTATGAAAAATATTAATATACACAATAACCTCCAAGCCCATAATATGTCGTTAAAGCAGTCAGGTAGTAATTTGTTTGCTACCTTCAGGTCTGAAATAATGTACCTCATATAAAAGCATAGTTTATTTTTCCAAACTCGTGATGTATAGAAATGAAAGAGTTAGTTCAATGAAATGAATAGCCAAATCACTTGCTAGACAAATCAATAATGACAGGTTCCTGTTAATATTGCATAAACATATGACATGCTGAACACCATGCAAAAATTAATGTATGCAGAAATTAATGTCAAGGAAACAAAACAGAAAAAACAACTGCTTTGAAGACAGTAAAGAATACCTCTAAAGTATTAAAACCATGAGATGAAGACTTATTCAGAATTGGTACAAAAGCTGATCAAAATTTAAATTTTTTTTAAGATTTTTAGATGAAAGTGCTCTTTCACAAATCCAGAATTGTTTATCAGACATATATTTTATCAGAATGATTACAAGATCATTGATATTGAAAAGTATTAAAAATTGTGAAGAGGTTTTCTAGCTTTTAAATTTGTTTTTGTTTTTTTTTTTTGTTGCTGTTCAAATAACTATTTCTTTCGAAACTTAGGGTAATTCAAGAGGTTTAACCCTCAGATGTAATAAGTTTTAGAGACTTCAATTCTGTGCTTTGGTTTGGAATGTGAAAGAAACTCAGACTATTGCTACTAAACCAAGAACATGAAAAGTCTAGTTCTAGATGTGACTCTGAAAGACCATTATTTTCTACCAAATGGTAGGTTACACTTTGTGGCAAGTATAAACATTTAATATCATTTACAGTTTTCTGTGTTCCAGGTTAATAATTTATAGAAAACTGTTTATTAAAAACAAATGCTTTAGAAGACTCTGTAATTATTACAAATCGAATTCCGGTTTACTTATATTTGTAGTTCTCCAGAGTAAATACCAGAAGGCATGCAAACACCTGTATTTCTCTCTGAAAACCACCAGAAAAGATGGGTTATTTTAGTACATAGAACTACAGCGTCATCATTAAAATATTTTGTGGTGGAGATGGCACTGCCAGGAACTGGGTAGGGTTTTAACTGTATAAACTTTATAAACCAAATAATACCTCATAGGTGAAGTCTTCTCCCTATGATTCTTTGTTACGTACTGCAAGGTGACTCTTTATGGCAAGGTTAACTTGCTTCATGCAGATTTAGCAATTTCATATCAGCATGTTGTGAAACCGTGACGTGAAATATTAGGGAGGACCTAAGATTATAAAGCTTGATTATTTCTGTGAAGTTCACTGTGTCTACAACCCAAAAAAGGGATGTCAGCCTTGCTTTGTTGCTAAGCACCCACAGCTGGAGTATTTGCCTCTGTTTGTGATGATAGAGTGGCAACCAACACCATTTACCATAATACAGTTCTTTCAAGCAAAGTAATAGAAACTTCTTCAGGGTTAATGGTGGCTTATTTCCTGTTACACATTCTGAGCTTTAGCCCCAAACCAGATGTCTTGAGTTATCTGAAAATAGGATATTTAGTTAGTTATTCATACCCGTAGAAAAAACTCAGAGATGCCTCTATTATTGAAGCCTATTTNAGCTTTAGCCCCAAACCAGATGTCTTGAGTTATCTGAAAATAGGATATTTAGTTAGTTATTCATACCTGTAGAAAAAACTCAGAGATGCCTCTATTATTGAAGCCTATTTTTCTTTCTTTTAAAAATTTTTTTTCTGGTTTGTTTCTTTAATCTTAATTATTTCTCTTACAGAGATATATTAATGTTCCTACATTTAGGAAATGCTCAATTAAATTTGACATTTTTATTACTATTTATTTCCTGCCTTTAATACACTGTAGATTGGACAGTCTGTGCTTGAAAAATGACCAGAGAAATCAGGTCCTGAAACCTGCAGAAAGGATCAGCTGTGAAACGTGAATAATCAAATTGCAAGTAAGTTTAAAACTGTCAAAGACTTTATGACTACAGGCTTACAAGCTGATTGCCTAGAAATAGGGTCATAACTTCTGAGTTTCATTCCCCCTGTATGAACTTTATAGTGCTTTTTCTTTTTTCAGAAATTGTTTTTGATGCCTGTTCTTCCACATTTTTTTCTAATCTAGGCAAATTCTAAAGATTTCAGCCCAAATTCACTGATGGGGTATATCTGAGTTCTCCCAAAATTCTTGGTAAGTGCTGCAGAGCCATGGGAACTCACTTGCCAAAAACGCAAATCAGTAGAGATTGATGGACTTCTTCAGGTTCAACCACCTCACCTTCATTGCACCAAGTCAGTATCTGGAGAACCAGGGCATGTCAGGAGGTAAAGAAGTGGGCAGTAAAAAAGACAAACAAAGTGTTCTCCTCTTGCATATGTTGGTACAAATCCAAATGAGAATTCCCTCTTTTTTCTTTTCTTTCTTATCTGTTGTGTTGGGTCAGTGTTGTCAAGCAAAAAACTTCACCCTGTTGTTTCACTGATCAAGAAATTGCTGTCCTTGTGATAGTTCCTCTTCGAGAAACCTCTCTTCATAGACAAGGGAAATATTTAATTGAAATGATGTGTTTTAGTTCATTCTGTAATAGGCCAGTGGTATAGCAGGCAAAATTTTATCAGCACACCCAGTGATGTCACAAATAAAAGTGACTGCCCGTTTGCCTTAGACCAGAGGCAAGTCACCTAGTTTATTTATCTGCTGTGTTTATGCAAAGCAGTGCATCTTTAAAGCATCTCTATTCCATAGTGAAATTCTTTGCCTCTTTTGGGGTCTTTAAATTTGTGTTTGGGTCTCCCAGGTTTTCACAAAAAATAATGGACTGGCAAGTTGCTGTGCTGTTGTGTGTGCCAAATAAATGTGCCAGGATTTGAATTGTTTTGAGTGCTTAAATCTCACAAAGTTGCAAATGCCCTTTGCAAACTTCAGCATTTGGAGACTTGTTGTTGCTGTTACAATACTCTGGGGATAGTGTTTACTCAGAACAAAACACCCTGGAGGAAAGAAACGTGCTTTTAGCTAGTCTGGAGTGAAGAGCTGGATTATGCTTCGCATGCGCTCTGTGCAGGGGAGCTGGCAGCCAGGGCTGGCCAGAGCAAGCAGGGACTCGGTGGTGGCATCAGGAGGAAAGGCCCAATCTAAAGCACCCTAGGGCATCTGCAGAATTTTATTTTGCTCACTTCGGGGGTAAATGCATGCAAGAGCTTTAGCAAGTCAGGAAAAGTCATGAGTTTTCTGCCAACATGGTCTGTTGCATTGAGTTTGGCAAAATAGGTGGAGCCCAGGTGTTAAAGTGTTAACAAGATCCTACCAATGGGCAATCAACAATAAATTTTAGTCATAAAGACTCCAAATTGTTTTGGTCTGCTGCCAGAGCCACTGATGAACTTACTTTGTTTCCTTTTTTTTTTTTTTTTTAAATTAAATAGAGAGGAAAAACAAGGGAAATAGTGCTGAAAATGAAAATCTTTAATAATAACATATTAACCAGTCAGCTCTAAGGAGTTCTAAAGAAAATTCCACCTTTGTCAATCCTTTTTATGACACAGAAGCACTTTGGGATCAGGATAGAGGAACAGATTTATTTATTGAAAGGAACTGCTTTTGTGGGAGTAGCCGGGGGGGAGGTTTGGTCCCACTACTTGTTCTGAAAGCTAATTCATCAGAGGGGTCAGAAAAGCATGTCAGAGATTAAAATACATTTTGTTTCTGCTGTTAATTTTCATTTGCATTCTCTTTTTTGGCGGCCCAGCACAGGGTCACACTATTTTCACTCCTGCACCAATACAGCTGAAGCACTAATGTTCAGGCAGCTGTAGAAGAGGGTTGCATGGTGATGACCACAAATATGTTGTAAAGAAATATTACACAATTTATAGTAAACCTTTATAGTGGCCCAAGGCTTTCTGCCTGGGGCTGCTTGTGGGAAAAATCCTTCTCCCACATGGAAAGTATAAAAACAATAGAGATAAGCACCTATTGTTATTGTTCTTGTGCTATGTGTTCTGGACTGGGGCGATGTAGAACCCAGCCAATCGTATACCTGGGTTCCTATTATGAAAAAGGACAATGCAATAAACAGGCTGCTGCTGCTGGCTGGCTCTTGACCCTTGCAAACCAAGGCATGTGCTGTCTCGTTATTCGGATTGCTGCGTCTCGCTGCCATAAACATTAAAAAAAAAAAAACAAAACCACGAATCCGGATTTTTCTATCTTTTCATCACCTCCATCTGCCTTCCTTGGTTTGAACATATTTGTTTTAAACTAATTTGGCCCACAGTTTGGTCTAAATTTTGTTCTTTAATTCCAGTGTTATATTTCATTGCCGTTCTTTGTCTTGCTGGTTTCATTTCTGTTTTCTTGATTCCTGTTTGCCTCTTTCTTCTCTTGCAGCTTTTTGTTCCCTTCAGTCTTCTCTCAATGTACATTTTAAATTTCCTACAAGGAAGGACTGCTGTGAAGGGAAACATACCTTCTTTCTCAAGGATCTTTTCCTTTTAATAGCAGTCACAGCATGAAAATTGTTCTTCATAGGGAGATGAAGAATTAAAATTATTTTCTACCAATAAGGAAGCCCACAGACTGTGTCACCTGGGGACAACTGTATTTTTTTTCTTTGCCACATTTTGGTTATGGATATGTCCTTACAAGGTCTTGGCTTTTATTTGAGGAATCAGGGAAACTCTTATCCACATCAGGTTTGCAGCAGCAGCACTGGAAAATGGTAACATTTGTTTTGTTAAAACAGCCTGGGAACCCCTCACTGATTTCAGCTGACTGAAAGTTGGTCCCTATTGAGGAAGGGACAAAAATTAGACAATGCATTGGCAATGTTTCTCTTGTTCAAAGCTTCCTCACTCCTTCAAGAGTTGAGTGACTGCCTGTGACTCTCCATTCCTCGAACTAGCTCAGCTCCAGGCAGCTACATAAACCTGTTCAGAGCTCAGGCATGTCACAAAACAGTAAGTCTCAATTAGTGCTTCTTTTTGTCAAATCTTCTTTGCTTAATGAACAGTCTTTGTGTTATATATTAGAAGGTGGAGACAACCCCCAGATTTGGCTCAATTTCTCCTGAATGTCAGAAAACTAACAAAAAAAAAGACAACAAGGACATCTGTTGGTTTGAGTCAGTGCTGAATGGTTGCTAACTCCTGCTAAAGTCCAAGTATTTCTGTCTACATATTGATGTCTTGCTTCCCATTTCTACAATATTTCACACTAAGTACTGTCATGTCTAATCTACTTTGAAGCAAAAAATTAAAAAAGGTTATATCATCTTCAATATTTGAATGCATTTTTATTCCTACACCTTTACTGACATATAGTTCGCATCAGGATAGTTTGTTCCAGGAGCTGAAAAGTGATTAAAAAACATAAAATAACAGTGAAACTGTCTGAAAAGGTTTGTAGGCTTGTTCCCATGAACAGTAGAGATGACATGCACTGCACCACAGCATGCCAGACTCCCACTCTGCAGCGATGATAAGGAGGTTTCATATCATTGGCCATGGCAATGGATTGACCCTGGCTGGGTGCCCAGTGCCCAGCTGATCCATGAATCCCTTCCTCAGTTGGACAGGAGAGAGGAAATATAGCGAAAGGCATGTGGGTTGAGATAAGGTCAGGAGAGATCACTCACCAGTTACTGTCATCTGCAAAACAGCTTGGCTTAGGGAAATTAGCTTAATTTCCTATGAACCAAATCAGAGTAGAGCAATGGGAAATAAAAAAAAAATTAAAAACAACTTTCCCCCACCTCTCCTTTCTTCCTAGACTAAACTTCAGTCCTGATTTTCTCTATATCCTCTTCTCAGTGCCCCAGGGGTACAGGGAATGGGGCTGTGATCAGTCCATCACTGCTCCTTCACTGTCTCTGCTGCTCCATCCTCCTCAGGGAAGGACTCCTCACACTCTTACCCTGCTCCAGTGTGGAGTCTGCCACAGAAGACAGTGCTCCATGTATTCCTCCAACATGAGGCCTTCCCATAGGCTGCAGTTCTTCATAAACTGCTCTAGTGTGGTACCCTTCCATGGGTTGCAGTCCTTCAGGAAATGGCTGCTCCAGCATGGGTCCCCTACAGGGTCACAAGTCCTGTCAGAAAACCTGCTCCAGTGTGGGTTCCTCTCTCCACAGGGCCACAGGTCCTGTCAGGAGCCAGCTCCGTGGCAGGCTTCCCATGGGGTCGTAGTCTCCTTTGGCAGCCACCTGCACCATGGACTGCAAGTGGATCTCTGCTCTGGTGCCTGGAACACCTCCTCCTTCCCCCTCTTCACTGACCTTGGTGTTTGCAGAGCTGTTTCTCGCATATTTTCACTCCTCTCTCTGGCTGATATTGCACTGGGCCTTTTTCCCCCTTCTTAAAGACCCCTACCACCCTACCCCTACCAGTGTTTCTGATGGGCTCAGTCTTGGACAGTGGAGCGTCTGTCTTGGAGGTGGCTGGCATTGACTCTGTTGGATATGGGGGAAGCTTTTGGCAGCTTCTCACAGAAGCGATCCCTGTAGCCCTGCTACTACCAAAACCTGGCCATGGAAACCCAATACAGTCATAGAGTCTTGCAGGACCTTTAAGCAACAGAAATGTGCATGAGAGGAGACCTGTACAGGTTGCTTTATAAAGACATCTGTTAGAGGTTTTCCTATAAGATTTGCTTCTAAATATTATACTGCGAAGTTTAAAAGAAAGGTGTTTGTAATGCAGAAGTCTCCTAAAAGCAGGGTAGATGCAATCTATAGAGGAGGCTACAGAATTACTTTGGGTCTTACTGAGGATGACACTGTTAACTGTAGCTGTGTTTCTTCTGCACCTGTATGGCACAGGTGACAGTCCTGACTCTGGAAATTTAATGGGAATAGAAATGCTTCACACAGCAAGGTGTTAGAGCTGTTTCAGACATATGAAATGGCCCATCTAGGTTTTTGAGAAGAGAAGCACTATGTCTGTTCAAAAGGAAAAATGTTTCAGAGGTGAACAAAAGATTGCTGAAGTGGCTTGCTTTGAATGCTACTTTTTCTCTTACTTGAAAAAAAAACAATATGGGGGATTTGCAAGAGAGGAAGGGAAAAAACCAAACAACTTACATTTGGTAAGGTGGAGGGACTTAGTCAGTATTATATGTGATTCCCAGACTACCTCATTTTAGAAAAACACTGCTTCTTGTATATCAAGTGAGTATGGGCAGGCTGTAATGCTGTTTATACTAAAGAAGCTGTAAGGTCTATTCAAGGCTTTTTCGTATCCAAATTCACTTCAGCCCTTTCAAAATCCTCAGGGCACTTAACAGAGGGCATGTAATGCTGTAAGATATAGTTGTGTAAACTGCCTCCATGAAGTATTTACAAGCCTTCTGCAGTCAAAATTCTTCATCAAATCTCATTTCCTTCTCAGTATTTTGTGCTATAACCACATAAAGGCACCGAAACTGTTTAAGCGTTAGGACTTGTCCCTCTATAACAATGTCACATAAAACGAAGTGTGAAAGAAATAGGAAGTTGGCCTGAGGGACTGAAGAGAAATCTGTGGCTTAGAGCAGGGAAAGCCACTCAGAAATAGTGCATGCAGCTAATGGTGGATTGCTATTCAGTTACGGCCATCTTGTAGACATGTCTTGCCAACACTCATTTCTAGATCTCTGTTTTTCTCCTCTTGTTTGCAGACCCACCTCAAGACCTTGCTTCAAAACATAAAACACATTGGACAAGAGCTTCAGAAAGGAGATAACTTCCACAGATCCTTGCTTTGTATATCTTAGCCAGGCTGTGTTTCAGAGACAACCACTCACTCCACACTTTCTACAGTTGCAGTTCCTTTACATATCTTAGTCTGGGAATTCTAGAGTAATTTGTCTCAAATTGCTAGTCCAGTTTAAAAAAATATTGTAAAAGCAGTGACAGATGCTGCAAAAAGAAGTAAGCCCCCAACCAAACTCCACAAAACCCCCTCTTCAGACATAAAGGCACCAGCTGGGCTGAGATTTCAAAATTATATTTACAGGGAGTGATTTGATGATGCACAAATGTGTGTATACATGTTAGAAAGCCTTTTGAAAGCTTTTGAATTACTTTAATGGTATTTATAATTTTAATAGAATAGCAGTTTCTCAATGTGCACTGCAATTGCAGGGTATTTAATATGCACTTGCACTATTTTATATGGAACTTGCACTTCAGTCCATTAATGTGATACATTTGCATCTCATAGGTTTGCTACAACTTTTTCCAAACCTCAGGTTGTTACTCGTGAACCATTTTTCCATCTTCTCTTCCCAGTGTTTTAATGATGTCATCTAACCATCTAACCAAGTCTTGCATCAGCTGTCTATGCACTGTATGTGTCTGACCTCTTCTCCTTATGCCTCCCTTTCCCCACCTGCACACCCAATCTGTCAGTGTTAAAGGTTGCAACTTAAAATAATAAACCAGAAGTGATTCCTAAGCCCACAAAGAAGTCCAGGAAACATGTGTCTGTGGGACCTTCTCACCAGCAAGGCTCAGGAGCTTGGTGCCTGTTCCACACTGCACTCCTTTTTCTCCCATTCTTTCTGTCCAGCTGACATATCTCTAATGTCTCCTCCTCTGCACATGCCCCCAGATATTACCTTCTGTTTCATCACTGAACTGTTACATTCAGGCTGCTGTCTATCTTCTAGGAGCCACCAAAGAGTACTCCCAAACACAGTGTGTTTCCAGCTTTTTGCATGGAACAGGGTATTTTCTAAGGACATCTTTCACCTACTTCACCCACAGATGATATTTTGTCTCTGTCTGGGCACCTGGAATGATCTCTCCAATGCGAGATGAAAGTTCATTTTGTTTCTTTATATCTCTTTTTTTTTGTTTTTTTTTTTGTTCTGTGACCCACCTGTACTGCAAATGTTCTTGCAACTTCGTATATTTTAAAGCCAGCCAGATGAAAAGAGGCATATGTAACAGCAAACACAGCACAGGCACGTGCTGATAAGATTAATTCCTTGTCATCTGCTATAATGTTAAATCTAATTTGAATTTTAGCCCTTGGGACCTGCAATTACGTTGATCCATCTGTCAATAAACTGCCATTTTGAGTTGTACTGTAGTTAATTGCAGTTAATATACAAAGCTTTTCCCTTGTTGTTCTTCCAACTCCTCGCATCACCCCTGCTTTTATTTTCATGGCATAATTAGAACAAATAAAGAGAAGCAACACTGAGTTAGCAAGTTACTTAGTTAAGAAAAAGCTGAAGGATAAGTATAGATATTATCTACTTAGGTCTGGGGAAAAAAAACCCACACTAACTCTCCTTAACTACAGAAAAATGAAGAATAGATATAAAGGAAACAGAAGAATAAGAAACTAATAAAATAGATTGCATGAGAGACAATACTTATCTCACACATGTTTTTTGTTTCTAATGCTTTGCTCCTAGTGGTGAAAATGTTCACTCTGAACATTCAGGTTTGAATCCCTTGTTCCTTGTTAGCATGTAGGATAATCTCTAACCCAGATAATGAGTTATGGGTAGTACCAGGGTCTATTTTAGTTTTATCCACAAGGATGGTATGAACCTCATTTAAATCTTATTTTCTTATGTACTTTAAAGAACCTTGGAAAAATCCTTAATTCTCTATGGAGGAGGGAAAGAAATTTGAGTTTTTATTTTTGAGTATACTTGCTGCCTTCAAATTCCCTAAGCTTTTCTAGAAGAAGTCGGGTAAATGTCAACACTTTGAAACAAGCTGGAAACTTTGAGATTTCTAGTGGCAGCACATGAAATATATTAAGGATTAAAAATAAAATTAAAGGAATGTTTCAGTTTTTATAAAAATACTTTTTTTTTCTCATTTCTATTAGGAGGGTTCTAATTTTACACCAGAATTCAATTCTTTCCTTTTAAGCAAAAAATGCATGCAGAGTCTGTTTTCTATGATCTGTTGCATGTCTACATTCTAACCGACCTTCTGTAATGAATCATTATTTTTAGGCTAATACTATAAGATTTGTAGGTAGTAAACAAGATATGCATCACTTTCTGACCCTGCTTTATGTATTTTTTCCCCCCCACATATGATGGTGATACTGATTCTATTTAATTGTGTGCAGTATAGAGTCAGTAATCTTCCTCTATGTACTTTGTGATATGAACACTGAATAGGGAGAGAGTTTTGGTCAAGACAGAATCGATACACTATTTTTGCATAGAGTCTTGGCTTCTGAATATGAAAAAAGATGTTTCGCAGTCTTTGTATACCAAGAGATGATACCTAAAGCTACATGTTGACTATGTTACTGACTATTAAAAAAAAAGCCAAAGAAACCAAGCAGAAAATTTTGTTTGTGTGCAAACTAACAAAAACCCAGCAGTGTCAGTAGATGCAATATTATCCAATTATGCCCATCAACTTGCTTCATAGCAGGATGTTGGACTAGATGATCTCCAGAGGGTTCCTCCAGCCTCATTCTGTGGCTGTGCAATCACCTTGACAAGCACAAAGTCCCCTTGGTCAAGGGCTTTCTGTTCACTGTTTGAAATTGCCTTTTTTGTCCTTTGTTGACCAAGAAACTGATTGAATGGGTTGTGCTCCGGTGTCCTCCTAGTGACTGAGGTGAAGCTGAGCAGCCAGAAGTTCCCCAGGTTCTTTTTCCATGTCTTTCAAATCTGCATGTTTAGTTGACCTTCTTCCAGCTCTCAGTGACCTATCTGTCACTTACAAAAATAAAATTACAAAGAGCAGTACTACAAAAATGACACAGTGGTCATTTTTATTCAGCCCCGTAGTAAAAGTCTATGTAGTCCCATTGATCTGAATACATCCAGTTTATCTTAGATGCCTGTAAATTTTTGCTTCCCCCAGTCTTTCCTAACTAAACAGGTATGAGCAGAGGTCCAGGAGAAGGCTTTTCTTGTGAAGCATGAAGTAAAAATATATTCCTGTATGGTCCTTTTTCTGGTTTACTTATAGAGGAGCTCCTTAGAAAAGCAAGACTTTTACCAAAGCTAATTAATGTATACTCATTTAATTAATTAAAAAATTTATAGGAATTCTGGTTAGTGCAATGATGAGTTAATAGCCTGGGTACCTCTCTGGGCTTGTCTTCAGGCAGATTCCTAGAGAAATGTATTCAAATTAACATTTCTGTCAGTAATCTGAATCACATAATTGTACATTTCTCTGTACTTACAACAGTAAAGTGGCCTTAATTTGGATTACTTTCAATTGCCTCAATTCCCCTTATTTCAGTGTATTTTGGAAACTAGAAAAGTTAGCTGGAACAAAGCAACTTAAATTTAGAATATGAGTGTTCCTATAGGGATTTAATGCTGTTTAATGACTGCATAGTACCTTACCTATGCATTTTCACGTAGTTAAACACCAAGCACTAAACTAAACGTACACAGTTTGTTAATTTTGAAGAAAAGAAGTCAGAAGTATTTTCAGGTTGAAGAGGTTCTTTTAAAACCAGTAGGATAACAATGCTGAGACACTTTGCATAAGTGTGTTAAACCTAAAAATACTACAGGATGACTACTCGTTTTAAAAGGTTGACTACACATTTTAATAGTTCTGTGCACAGAAACATCTTAATGAATTGTGTGATGAAGCTCAATTTATTATTAAATACCATATGGCAGATCCTTTTAACAGCTATGTAAAATCCCAAATGGTCTAATGACAAAAAAATGAAGGCCCTTTTGAAATATCCAAAGGAGTATTTGCAACTGATGGATTGTATAAACTTCTAGTGTAAAATTTTATGATTTTACATACAAGCTTAATTCTCCAAACCAACATTTACATACACATTCTCCTGCACTTTCTTCCCTGCAGAAACGAGGTATTTGTTGTAGATTACTTTAATGTTTTCCTTTCTTCATGACAAGTCTGTTTACCCTGGTATTCATCCTTTCCTGCTTTAGTAGTGGCACCTGTATATCAGTGGCACTCGCAACTGGAAACATCTCTGCCAAGGGTGAGCTGACAAGAAATCCTGTGTGGGCACAATATGAATGAGGGTGAAGCCTAAGCAAAACATGGCTTGGAAAGGGGCTGAAATATTTGACAGTGATCACTAAATAGACAGCACTGGATTCTCCTTTGCCTCTTATGCGTAGAATGTTTTGTGCTGCCACTGTAAAGAGTTGAAATTCTGGTTTTGTGCAGAAGCAAACACATTGTCAAATCTGCTTAGATAAGAAAACAATGGAGAGAAACAGTAGCTTGCAAGAGTGTCTGAAAGAGTGACTACCAAATTTTGATTTGGAATAATTTTACAGAAGCAATTAAATAGGTGGTAAGCAGAAAAGAGCACAGGGAAAAGATAAGTAACTATTGTTATGAAAAGGACGGACTAACTAAAAAAGTCAAAAGAAGAGAAATGGCCTTTTCATCCCCTACTTCTACCATTCCTGTATTAATGTGGGACCTCTAGAATACAAATATTTGTGTGTTTACTTCCACACCTCACTATGTGCAAGATCTGAGTGAAACGTGAGGACAGATCTGAGTGAAATGTGATTGTGTATACCATGTGTGTAAGTGGCTGACATGTAAATTTAGCTTGATCTGAATATTGTTTAGCACATTCTACATCAGCCTTTTCTTAAAGAACACACCTCTAGCAGCTTTACTCTGCTGGGGCTTTTACTATTTGATGAAGTGTGTTCAATAGAAAAAGGGATATCACAGTGCTTTTGAAACAGCAACATACACAAACCTTAAGAGAATTCTGTTAGACCCTAATCAATAGTTTAAGAAGAAATATAATTAGTTAATGCAGCCTATTTTTCCAGTGTCTGTACACGGAGATACATTCATGTTGGGTCAGTAATTTGCTTACATATTCTCCCTTTCCCCATACACTGAATTGAAGCAGCTTATGTTCAGCAGCTTTTGTACAAATACAAAATATCAAGCTCTTCTAGATAGGTCAACTTTTTATATTTTAGACTATTTGCATTACTATCAGTGTGATCAAATAAAATTAAAAAAAAAAAAAGAGTGATTTCCCTGATGGAAAGTGCAGTATGAGTATACATTTATGGGAGAGCTAAACCTCAGAAGCTATAAAACTAAACAGAAGGATGGGAAATGATACAAAGAGATGAAAAGGTGATCAGAATAAAACAAATTATGAGATTTAGCATAGAATGGCTGAGCTCTTTCACACAGATTTCTTAGTACTTTTCTGCTGTAACTAACAACCCTGGCAGCTGCAAATATCACTGAAACCGAATTTTGCATAAGACCATTTACAGAAGACTTTCATTAACTTTGGAGTCAGTGAGACTCAGCTGCTTAAATTGTCACTGTGAGCAAGTTCAAGAGGAAATGATCACTCAGCTCGTGTAGCTGCCTGAAGATTTTTCCCATTGCCCAGATCCTTGTTAATATTTCTGTTGGCAAAGTTAGATCAGACCCTCAGTCCTCACCCCAGATGCCAGTTTGGCAGACCACAGTGTTAAATTCCTTGGAGAATGAAAGTTGTTTTACCTCAAATCAGGAAAATGTCTGAGCAGTGGTGGTCCTTGATTTGTTTGATTTTTATTTTTATTTAAATTAGGATGAATACATTCTAAAGGCTCAATCATGCCAAACTGAAACCCTTAGTACACAATGTAAAGAGAAGTTTATTCAAACACAGAATAAAGTCCACAGTAACAGACAATCCTTTTCTTAGTATTTGGTACTAATGCCTATGCATACTAATGTTTATGTGACTGACAGTCAGACCTTACAAGCTCAAGTAATGGATGAGAGAGCAGAGGAGAAGTAACAACTAGAAAGGAGGGTGATAAAGATGTCCCTGCAGTTAGTAGTATAAGAAAGCTAACTATTTTTTTTCTAAAGATCCCCATTATTTGAGAATGGTACTGGAAAATGCAAGTTTTAACATTTCATCTTTTTATGTCTTTACTTTTATGTCTTTACATTTTTTTGTGTTTCAATCCCACGAGCTTAAGTGGTGTTTTCACCACTTACATCAATTATGCATCCTTTTGAAAGGCTTAACTGTGGGTCTATGTGAATGTTCAATGCATATGTGATGGAATTAGCCATAAGGCAGAAAAGAATATCATGTTCTAGTGCTCTTAGTGCAGGACCCTTTTCATGTTGCCACCTTACTGCTTTTCTGTTACAATGGACCTTCTTCCATCATAAATAAGCTCTGTTCCTGCTCTTACTGCTTTCCTTCTGGAAATAACCAAATACAGCATGATTTTACTTCAATTAATTCTTCATTTATCTGTTCATGAACTTGGTGCAGGTTCCCTGCTGGCTGTGTGTGCTTGTGGTGGGACTGGAGTGTCCCTAACATGTTCTGAGAGTCTGATGGCTGATGCTGTTTCTGTGGTCCCTTCTCACCTGGGGAACATTTTCTCTAATTACTGCAACTCTGATTCAGAGAAGCCCTGGATTTAAACATTAGCTTCCGCCTAGATGTAGGTATTTTGGGATTTCCTGAAATGGAACCTCTTTCCCTCCAAACAAACGGCCAGGGTGCAGAACACTGTGCTATTAAATTAAGTGACTTAAGACATAGTTTTTGCTTATGATTTGAAAATATCACAAAGGACGTGACTCAGTGACTGAACTAAATACTGGCCCTAGATATTTTCTGATTAAAGAATGTAATAGTAATTTTGTGCTTTGATATTCAAAATTCATTAGCAGAGCATGACTACTAAGAAGAAGAAATATGGATGAATTTTTGAGCAGTCACTCTCACATGGCTGTTCTTTAGTGAGCCACTTGAAAGCTGCCTTGTCCCATTTCAAAAGATGAACATTCACTCTTTACCTTATATTTGGCAGCGTGATGGTGTAAACATAAACTCCTTAATAGCCTTTGTGCTGTGATAAGTGTTGTGGAGTTGTTCTTGTAGTATCTGCAGAGTTTACTTTGTCGATATTTAAAGTCAGGTTTTCAAACAGTGAAGGACTAAGTACGAAGAAATGTTATGAAAGAGTTTTACCTCAAGCTGATTGAAGACTTCTGATTCCATAAACTTGCTCATATGGAAAAAAACATTCGAGGAGGATTGGAAAGGATTCACAAACTCAAAAATTTCTGAATGTAGAAAGGACTCCTACTTATTTACCCAAATAGTTTATTTTAAGTTCAAATTCTACTTATTAATGTTAAAAATTGAACTGAGCTCAATTTGTCTCAAGAAACATAGGTCCTAAAAATGCCTCTGTGCTCACATATCAATTATGAAGCTATGGTCTTTCTGCTTTTGGATTCATTAGAGGACTGGCAGCTTTTTTTAAATTTTTTTTAAATTTTTTTTTTGCTAATTTTCATGGAAATAAATCCTATTTTGAATTAAAACACAAAGATGTCATTGAAATATTCAGATGAGGATACAAAAGAGCTTTTAAATTTGCTCTTCAAAAACCTCAGAATGAAGTATGTCACGGGTAAGATTCAGACTGGGTTATTTAACAGTTATTTGAATTCATTTTTTTCAGTTGAGAGTCTTAAAAACATCCAGTGCAAATGATTGCAATACTTACTCCTCAGCAGAATTAGCTGCTCAATAACTAGTGTATAAATGATTTAGTGAATTGACTTAGAAGACCCAGTTCATGATGGTGATCAATATCAGCAAACTCATCACCAGCATGGATTCTTTTGTAAGCTTTGGTCACTCAGCTTGAATTATGTTCTAGTTTGAGGGCAGTTTGTCATCCCAGAGGAAAAGTGCCCTTGACCTGCCACTGCTCTTGGCTCTCTGACATACAGAGGAGCCAACAGTACTGCAGTGCTCTCACCCAGGCACCTCCCAGGTGTTGTGACACTGAAACCTCGACAGTTGGTAGAAAGTTTAAGGATGGCATAACCTGGTAAAATATTTCAAAACACCTTTTTTGTTGTTGTTGTTAAAATCTCATTATATAAACTGCTTACTACAAATAATGAGTGAATAGCCATCAGCTTCAGAATCACAATGTAAACATACAGTTTTAGGATATATGTGGCTGTTTATGTAATATGTGAGTTTCCTACAACAATTCCAGAAATTACATTCCCTCCTATCTGTGTCTCCTTCAATTTGTGGTGTTTTACTGTTTTCGACAGATATATACTTGAAGTGTGTTTTTGACTTTGGTTAGGGGGTGCAAGACAAGGGACATGTAATCCTACTTATTAGTTATTTTTACTGCTTGATTGTTTGCTTAGTTCTCAGTGACACTAGCTGACTGAATAGATAGAAGACATTACGTAAAGCTGTTTACTCAACACAGCTTTGGAAAGAACATCACTTTGATATATATGAACTCATGTAAAATTGCCTTAATAGGTGTAGATAATGAAATCCAGTCATAATCTATGAGAATGAGTAACCATTTATTAGATTGAGCTTCTTTTAATTCCAAGAGAAGCATATGGAAGGACAAATGTATGAAAGAGAAGATTAAATAAAAGAATAAGTGACAGGATGGGAAAAAAAAAAAAAAACACAGAGAAAAGGCTGCCTGTGGCCAAATATAAGGTTCTTGAAAGGTCTCTGATGGCTGTTGCAGAAGAAGGAGCCATTAAGCTCAGAGAATTCTGGAAACATCTGGTTGGGAAAAAAATGATTTCTTAGAATTCATCCTGTACAGGACAATGTAAGAGAAGCTGGAGTGCTTTGGACGATATACAAATAATTCAATTTTGCCCAAATGGGTTGAAAAATAAGAGATATGTCTAAGGGGTGAATCATGCTACCTAATGTTAAAACACAACAGGGAGTCCTATTTTACATTAGAGAACATGACTTATCAAGCCTGTTTTCAATGCTTTTTAATTCCTTAAGATTTTATTCCATTCTAACTTTACTGTTGTGATGGTACTGTTGTGATGGTTGGATACATTGCGGAATTTTTCACCATTCTCTTCATTGCATTGTGGAGTTTCAATAATGTGCTGTCAGATCTTTAACAAGGATCTGCCACAAAAACTGTTTGAACTACAGGTAACAGTAGGTGGTTGGAGATGAAGAGTGAAAGATTGTGAAAATGGACTGTTTGAATAAAAATAACTTCCTTTCAGCTGTAATCAAGGATGAAAGAACTGCATAGTTGTTTGGGTTAATGTTTTGTTCTTTTTCTTAACAACCGGGAGAGTGCCAGTACTGACAGCATAGGGCTTGATAGAGGCTGAAAGGGAAAAAACCTCTCCTAACGTTTTCTCCCAGTGCTCTTGAAAATACTGGCCTTTTGGTGCAATCTTACCCATTTTAAAGAAAAAAAAGGTGCAGCTTAGAAAAAAAGAAGCAATGTCTGGCAAGGACAATTTAGCAGGGAAATTATCTCATTTCTAGTTTGAGGTGGGATTTGAAGAAAGAGCTCTTGAAGTGCTGTGATGCCTTCCGGCCCCTCAACAAATGAGCACGTCTGCTCATTTAGCCAGCCCTTCCTGCATCCACAGCAAGTTGGAAAGATATTACTCTTTTCCCTTCAGCCTTTTGGCTGGTCTAATTGAGGGCAGTGACCTACTTTATTCTTATGAAAGACGCTTTAATAAATAGTCTCTACTTTGCACTTTTTTAAAGGATATTCAGCTTTAAATGCTCTTCTCACAAGTTGGTGTCATTTTAATTGCTCCAACATATTCTTAACTTGGTCTGAGAATTTTAGACAAGGGAGAACTCTTAGATATATTTAATCTAACTAATAGATACCTCTGCAACAGAAAAGCATATGTGAGTCAGATATTTTACTAGGCTTGATAGGCATATGTATAAAAGATATTTTGAAGAAAAGAACCAGACATTATTATCATTTAGTGTTTACAATGCAAAAGAGAACTCCAACACTCATATCTCTTCAAGGATTATATCAAGAAAGAAAAACATGGCAAATGCATTAACATTTAGGAGACATTTCTTACCAAAACCAGTCATCACTTAGGGTTGAAGTTACACAGATTTCTTGTCAGGTCAGGAAAGAATTTGTGTCAGCTTACTCCTTTGACAAACACTGACAATCCTTTGCTAATTTGCCAGAGGACTGGCAAGTAAAATGTCATACAGGTATCCACAATGCACTTTGAAGAAGAAGGAGAGATGATTCAGTTGACTGCAGACAGATGTCAAAGATGAGTGACATTGAGTGGTTTACAAACTAGTTCCAGCAGAAGACTTTTGGGTCTACAGATCAGGTGTGGCAAATCATATTTGTGACTACTGACACTGAATTTAAAACCCAGTTTGGCAGTCTATCTGCTAAATGAGAAAAACTGGGTGAGTAAAATAGGTTAGAAAGTATTAGAAGGCAGTCAAGGGAAAGACATTGAAAACTAGTGTGTGTCTAAAATTCCACTTTTTCTAGGCTTAAGGAATCTGTCTTAGTTTTCCAGAGACTCAGGGTCTCTCTGACTGTTTTTGGCATTGTTAACTGTTAATTTTGTAACAGTTAATAGTTTATGCAATTTAAACCATAAAAAATTTAATCATGTCTTCCATGATTAATTTGAGCATGCTATGCCGCAGAACACAGGATCCCAGGCAAATGGTTACAGCACCAAGTCTGATAGAGTTCAACAAGAGTCTGGACAATGCTCTCAGGCACATGGTGTGACAGCATGATGGAGCAGTGGGTGCTTTCATAGCATTATGTCATGGCAGTGTTTCAGGGTTTGGGCTTAGAAGGTACAAGAGAGCAATGGTTGCTGCAAGGATGTTGGAGAACTGTGAGGGCTTGAGGGAACTCAGCCTGGACTGGACTTGTGTTTTGGGAGCTTTGTGGAAGACACTGTTTTCAAGGAATTAGCAGAATCTTAAGCAGACTGCATCTGTACCACTGCACCTTGTACCTAGGGCTAATGTAGTGTGCAACCTACCTGTGCTCGTTAGCTGGAACTAGCAAAAGGGAGAACTCTACATGGAGAGGATTCACTCTGTGCAGTGTGCTGAGAAAGTCCACCTTGGCTCCATGCAGGGTTACATGAATTGAGGGTGTCCTGCTGCTGAAGACATGTAAAATCTACTTGTTGTCTATATGCTTTTTCTTACCCTGTCTCATTGAAGCAACTATCTTATTAAGCTGTAAGTTCTTGGGCCTTATTGACATACAGAAAGAGCCCTGCACTCTCTCTCAGTCCACCCCTCCCAGAGCAGAACAAGTTTTCAATATGGAACACTCCTGAAATGAACTCTCTCAGAGGCAGCTGAAACTATGAGGTGTAGATAATCAGGGAACAGGACCTTGAAATTATTCATGGGGATAAGTTATTCAACACTATAAGTATACTCATTGTTTAACACATAGCCATAACCTATTTCAAAACAATTTTTAATATATGGGACGAAATGTGAGATTTCTCTGCTACAGCAATCTATTTCACAGCATAAAAACCCTTGTTTTCCTTTCCTCTAGAAAATTTCATCTCATATAGGAAGATATTTTATAGACATAATGTACAGGAATAAAAACAGAAAGAAATTTCCCTCAATTTACCTCCTATTTAGATCCAAGAAAGTCATATAATTTTTTTATATGATTCAGATTAGCACCAGCCAGGGCTAAGTTTGATGTCTTTCTCAATGCATTGCTTCTGACATATAAATACTAACTCATGTGCAAGCAAAAAGGCTCCAAAGATTTACAACATGGATTTAATGAAAAACAAAACTGATTTTCACTTCTGCAAACCCTCCGTTTAGTTCGGATTTTATGTGTCTTAAAAGGATTCTTCAGAAAAACCAATCTATTTGTCCACAGGATAAAATTGCTCAATTGCACAGTTGAGACTGGGACTTAAGCATGAATTACAGACAGAAGGTAAGTCTTGACAGCACTGCTTATTTGAGTGTGGATGCTTAAAAAGCCAGTTAAAGTATTTGAAATATTGTAATTTACCTGGCTGGTTATTACAGATTCCAAAAGGGATGGTTCAAGTATCTTAACATTCAAAGTGTAAAATGAGAGGCTACTGATCATCCCTAAATGTGAGCTAAGGAGAATTAGTTTACCTTGAGGGCTCCTCTGTAACATGAGCGTTGTAACTCTACTACTAATATGACAACTTTCTCCATGCACCCAGAAGAGGCAGAGAAGGTTATTTTTCCTAGCTGATATTCAGAATTGAATGAACTATTAGTTAGATGTACAGTTGTGAAAAATCCCGATCACTGCACTACATCTGGCATTTTCTTTCCTCACAGATGCTGTTAGTATTATATCTTTGGAATATTGTCTATAAGAATGTGGTAAGGAAATGCTAATCACCCTGAAACCTATGATTTAGGAAACATTTCTGAAATTTTTCACTAAACTTCTCCACTTTATGACCTTCTGATACTGTAGTACCGATGGTCTACAGTACTTATCATAAAAATTGACTGGTGTTTTGTTGGCACAGCAAATCATGCTTCACTTTTTATGCAATGCATGATTGCATTGCAGAAATTGAGACAGGATTTTCAAAAAACCAAATAATTTTTAGTCTGTATTAGAGATGAACTTTCTCTCTCCTTATCACCCCACCAAAGAACATGCACTGCATTATGCATTCATAAGCTTTTTGGATGGTACAATATTTTGCTAGTACATATTCTTTTGTTACGGAAAGATTGCATCTAACATAAGTACTCACTAAGCCAGCTATCAGAAAGTGTTGTTATGATGACACCAGGAGATCTCAACAAGCCAGCCAACATTAAGTGCTATCATAACAAGCTGAAGAGGACAGTAGTGTATTTGAGGGTGAAGGGAAGTAATTTCCAGGAAAATAGAACTTGGAACTTAGAACTTAGAACAATTACTTCTGTAATTTAACTTCCAAATATTATCAGTCTGTGATAATTAGGGTCAAAATTAGCCAGCCTGAATTTTTTTTTTCTGCAATTTAAGATGAATGCAGTAATGAAACACATTGGAATTGGTAATGCAAGAGAAAAATGGCCAAAGCTTGCATGAAGCGAGGCATAACTCACTTTTCCACAGCTTACCATTACATTAGGAATTTTCGTCAACAGTGCCCAAAAAGACTAGAAATAGTATTTGTAGAACCAAAGCAGGACTGATAATAGATTTGTTTACTCTTCTTGTTTCACTATTTTAGTATGAGCAGTGCTCCAAAAGCCACGGTCTAGATTGCAGTTTCCTAAATTCGTTAGCAAATGCTGTCCCTGGCCTGAAGAGTTTGACCACAGCTTCAATATAGTGAACTCAATGAAACGAAGAAGAGAATGCCTGAAAGGATTACAATCATAGTATAGATTTCAATGCATCTTGAGAGCCCTGAATCACGTGGAATTATGTAGTTCTATTACAAATAAACAATCTCTGCTACCCCAGCTACTGTTTGCTTTAGCCTGCAGTAAGTGGGTTTTACCACCTGTCAGATCTTTCCAACTGCTATGATTTTATAATTTCCATTATCCTTTTCTGTGCTCATCTCTGAAGATAGGCTGAGAGAGTTGGGGTGGTTCAGCCTGGGGAGGGGAAGGCTCTAGGACAGACCTTAGAATGTCCTTTCAGTACCTACAGAGGGCCTGTAAGAGAGCTGAAGAGAGACTTTGCACAAGGGCATGTAGGGATAGGACAGGTAGTTAAACAGACAAGAGTGTAGGTTTAGATTTGATATCAGGAAGAAATTCTTTACTGTGTGCATGGTGAGACACTGAAACAGGTTGCCCTGAGAAGCTGTGGATACCACATCCCTGGAAATGTTAAAGGCTAGGTTGGAAGGTGTCCTGGCCTGTGGTGTGGCAATTAGAGTTAGACCATCTTTAAGGTTCCTTCCAGCACAAAGCATTCGATGATACTTGGTGTATACAGACAGGAGAATTTGGGTCTGATCAACTCCCCAGGACATTCTTTTCCAAGTTTCCTTCCAGAGCTTCACAAATGTAACAGCCCTCATCTTTCCCTTGCTATTTTCCACTTTATTCCACATTGTGACACTTTCCTCAGTTTCACATACGTCTTCCAGCAAAAGAAGCAGCTTTCAATTTTTTTTTGGTCAAAAAGTCAGTTTCTGTTGCAGGGCCTCTGGGCGTGGCTGACGGCCTGGCCCGGCCCCGCCGTGCCGGAGCCACGGGGGCCGGGCCCTCCCTCCAAGGGCCGCCTCCCCCCCATGCAGCCGGGTGTAGCAACCCCCGGGTCGCCACGGGGACTCCCCGGCCAGGGCGGCAGGGGCGGTCCCCGCCCAAAAGGGCAGCTCATTGGTTCCTGTGCCGGTGCAGACAGCCGAGTGGCTGGCCGGAGCCCCTGTCAGTCATTGTAATCCTCCGCAGCGATTGGCTCGCTCCTGACTGCCCTTCCCTCACTTCCGTACTATCATAGACACTCCAGACAGCCATTTTACATCTTTTTTTATCGCACCCTCCATGCTCCAGTAATAAAACCCTGCTGGCAATAAGCAGAAAAGAACCCTTCCTCATCTCTTTATTTCCCTACTTAAATTAAACCGCTGTGCATGAACTAAGCCAAGATTCTGCAAGAGCTTTGATGCAGGCTCGACTCTGTTCAACAGAAACTGGGTGAAGCCAAGCTGCTTGCTGCTTTTCTCAGGACACAAGACCCCTGCTAAAGGCTCCAAGTTTCTCACGCTTTCTACCCGGCAAGTTTCACTAAACAGGATTTGTTTTAAGGCATTTATTGTGTAAGCTCAAGATGTAGACAGCTAGAACTGCATACCTTTGAAAGTTGCTGTATCTTTATATTCTCCAAATGAAAACTTTCACCACACTTTTGTTTCCTTAACTGAGTGAAACCACTTTGCTATGATTTTCAGTGGGTAAAATTTACCTTTTCACATTCTGGTTTGAATTTGTGATGGAGGAATTTGTTTGACCCTGTCAAAGGTGTTACTTACGTGATTAAATGTGGCTCAGTAGCCTTTCAGACCAGAAAAGGGAATTGCTGAAGCTATTCCAATCTCTTTATTTAGGGTTTTTCATTCTTGACTCTTTAACTTAGCGAACTGTCCCTTCATGCATCTTAACTTCATCCAAAAACCAATGCATGAGCTTTGCTCCCCACTTGCTCAGTCTTTGTCTAAAGCAAAATTATGCAACACCCGTATGACTAATCTGTTGTGAATAAAGCCCAGAGTTATAATTTCTGCCTGTTCTCCACAAGTGGACTTTTGAGGATACTCCTTGAATGCTTTATGCCAAACATGACTGTTTGGATATTCATGCAATTAAAACAGAGGCCTCCAGTGCTTTTGGCAGCTTTGTTTTAAGTCCAGCTGCATTTGGCTTGCTATTAATGCTGCAACCTCATTTTGCCTTCGACTTATTTTCCTCTGTCTTTTAAAACCAATATAATGATTGAAACAATTTAAGTGATCTGTGTTTTTGTCAGTAATTACACCTATTTCTCCAATTAATTTGCCTTTAAATCTCATATTGATTACTGTCAGTTTCATCACCGACCTTAAACTCTGATTTGTTTTTTCTTTGAAGGTCAACATATTAAATTCACCACCCCTAGTAAGTAGTGAAAGGTATCTGTGCTTGATGGCATGATATTATCATGTATTGACAATAGAAAGCGATTTTAAAACACTCTAGTACATTCCAGCAATAAGTCAGTAAAACAAAGGGAAACAAAGGAGCTGCTGTTTGTGTGAGAGTTGTGAAGATCTCATATAAGGAATCTGACTGTTGCTTCAGTGACAATTTTTTGCTGTGAGATTTTTTTGTGTCTCTTGCATACATGATCTTATGTGTATTCTATTCCACAGCATAAGCAGTAACATTGCTAATTTAAAATAGGTGTTTTCTATAAGCCAGGCTTCACTGAAACAGAGAGCCCTAGGCATGCCCACCCCTGCCCCAGGGGAGCAGCTGTGAGTTGCCTTTGCGCGTGTGCTGTGGGGTCCCATTTCCTGGGAATGTACAGCCTGGCATTTCCACACACGGGATGCTCAGTAATGCTTCCCTGGACCAGACCCTTTGCATGCTTGCAGGGAATCTGGAGCTTCTGGGAATTGCTGGACTTCTGAGGCTTGTGCACTAGGTTTGGTTATGGGTGAAGGTCAGGCTTTGATCGCTGGTTTTACTGGAAGTTTATGACAAACAAAATCCTTGTGGAATACGATGGTAGAAAGTGAGTGGGACATAGATCCATCCTAGAACAGTACTGACAGCCTTACAGTATTGGATTTGGCTGCCTGCTACTCTAGCTAAGCTCTTGAGGTCAATTTCATACAGTTCTGCCACAATTCTCAACCGAGATTAAAATTCCTAGTTTTTGATCCCTCCTGTTTTGACCTGACTGGTTATGGGGCATACTTGGAGATCTGATTCACAGGGACACCTTGATTCTCAGGATGTTACCTACTGTTGTATTTAGCCATGCACACTGTCTGTTCTACACACACACACGCCCACACGTACACCCACACACACACCCACACCACACACACACACAACCTAGAGCAGGGACAGCAGTAATAGTTATACCTATTTACCACCAAAAGTGATCAGTGATAATTAATAAGAATGGATGTCTTCCCCTCACTACCTTGCAAAAATGTATTGTAGCTGCTTACTTTTAGGCCATTGTAAAAACATTAGTATAATGTACCCCTAAAAATGCAAGGAGAGTCTCAAGCACACTTGCTTGTATTGCTTCTCTGCTGAGTTCTCTGCACAATCTGTTGGATTCCCATCTTCTCAGCCCAGCTCCATGTCCCTTAGTTACTCCTGCTTCTCCCCTAACCATCTGGGAGTTTCAGAACAGCCTGAAAAACAAAGGCATAACTTTTTGTGGACACTTCCTGCTTGTGAATATATTCCTAATGGACTAGTCAGATCTCCTAAGCCACCTGCCTGGAAGTAAGGTGACCTGTTGCTGCCCTTTTGTTGTTTGTACATGTTCAGAGGACTTTTAGCCTTGCATGAAGGGTTCACTCTTAGTTTTGTTCTGTAAAATTTCATGACAGACAGGAAATGGTACAGTCTGGTGAATAGGAAACAGGACAAATAGTACAGATAACTGCATTTCTAATATTTGTCTTGAAAACTTGGACAAAGTGTGTTCAGGTTTTTTTTTTTTTTGTTTGGATGAAACATTGAATAAGGCTTTTACACAAATCACTGAGATGAAAATTGTACATGAAATTGAGGATTACCCATCTTCTCTTTATAGACAAAAGTTTTCTCTCTCACCTCAGCCAGCATGAGAAGGTAAGTGAATACTTCTTATCCGCTTCAGAGTGGAGTCAAATGCTTTCCAAGAAGCCCTGGGTGCTCTTCCAAAAAGCTCTTGCAGCCTTAAATAAATCCCTTGAGCAGTATTACAAAGTTTGGTCATCTGGGTGAACTGAGGGAGCAGGAGACAGCAGGAGAGTGAGTGGGGATGGGGAAGGAGGGGGTAGAAGAAAGAGTCACAGACACTACTGCAGCATTTGTCTAGGTACCTCTGCAAAGCAATTATTGTATATAAAACACTTGCAAGAAATACCAGAAAAGCCATAAAAACAGAGCACATAAACCTCAAGTGATTTGAATTTACAATGTTTGCCATTATGATGGGTAATGTGAATTTTCTTTAACTGCAGAAAAGGATTCATATTTTTAAAGGCATTTTTCTTTCATTAAAATATTTATACCCTATGCAATAAAACATGGATGGAGACAATTTGTTAATCTCAGCTTCTAGATTCTGCTTTTAACCAATTTGACAGTTGTTCACAACAATAATTCTGGGAATCTGGGTATGTTTTATTTGGTTGCCATCATCAAGTCACAAAGTCATTCCAGGCAGAGGACCTGGTTCCAGTCACTTGTATTGCCTTGCTGTTGTTCTGTTGACATCAAACTAATGATTCCGAGTTTATATTAATGTACAACAAATTAGTATCTGTCCAAAAGCTGTGAATCCTCACTGTGATCACAAAGTACATGACAAATTGGCAGCTTGGGAAGTGAAGATTTGAAGTGTTCAATGAGAAAAATATTTTTTAGCATTCTATTAAAAATATGATTTTGAAAATACCTAATATCATATGAAAAGTCAGAAATACAGTTAATATCATTAATTGGTCTACCTTGAATCTCCCCTTCTAGCATGTGTGTACTGTGCTGACATGCCCCATTTTTCACCCAGTGGTGTCAATAAAAAACTGGATGTTGACTTCCAGTGGTGTCAATAAAAAATTGGAAGTTGACTTCCAGTGTCAATAAAAAACTGGAAGTCTAACTCAGGAAGCCTGGGTTAGATCACTCAGTCCTGCCTCTGGCAGTTGTCAAAACTGAATATGTCACAAGACCCCTCTAGAAACAAAGTATTTCCATCTGTCAAATCAGCAGCTGTGACTGGGCCAAAAGAAACATTTCCACCCATTTGATTTCTGTGGCCCAGCATTTGCCAAGCATTCAGACACAATTCATGGCCTCTGCTTATGGCATCCAGGAAATCTCTCAGCCAAAAACTGTATCCAGGACTGTTGAGTTTTCAAGATCAGATGAATTTTGTGTGGAGTTAAATGAGCATGTGGACAATTTATTTACTGTTACAAATGAAGGATTAATATTTTTGCCTCCTGTCAAGATGTGTTAGTGCACCAAATAGAATGTGCTTTTGCAGCGAGTATTGATGTGTTGTGTTAGGAATATGTCAAAAATCTGTGGTATTGAAGGATCCTTCTTTCCTTAATATGACTCTGGAGGACCTTTTTTTGCTCTGCTGCATTGTTGCCCTTCCTTTCCTGAATTAAATAGTCCCCAATTTACCTATCCATTTACATATTATTTCACATCTAAACTCAACCTTGGTTTTATTCCTGGAATTTACCTTACATTAATTTTGATGAATACAGAACAAAGACTCAACAAGGGTACTTGGACAAAAATTCTAGTTTTATTCCTGTGATATGTTATTCCTGTGATATGTGTTAGAAGGATTAGGAAACAGAACAAGCTTCCTACCCTGCTGGTAACCTGTGTCCCAGACTGGGAATACCTGTTCAAGGGAACTTAGGACTTCCATCACCATTAAAATCATTAAAACAGAGACATAGACTAAAATGGGCTATAGTGTCTGTATATAGCATATTGATGATACAAAATTATTGTGAGACTATGTTACTTTTATAAAATATTCAATAAATACATTTTTAATTTACTTATTTTGAAACATTATCAAAGGATTACATAGAAAATGAAAAAAAAATTAAATTAGATATTTTCATCATTACCCATTGATTTGTTGCTTAATTTTGTTAACAATTTATTTTTTCTTTCCAAATCCTACTTTTCAACTAATTTATTTTGACATGTACTGAGCATAGATTGCCAGATGTTCATTGCCACTGACAATTTCACTATTTAGTATAATACATCAGCCCCCCATGTAAACATCCTTTAGGAAGAACTTCCCTGAATTAAAAACTAATTACTTTCAGTATTTTCTTTTGCTATAAATCTTGCTCCATTTCATTATATTTGTTTATTTTATTTCATGTTGCCTTCATAGGATGTGATTTCTTCATGCTTCCAAATTTTTACTTCATGACCAGAAGATTGTTTCCTTGGCTATTTGACTTTCTACTTGATAGCCTTTCTTGTAAGTACCCACATTTGGTTTTGTTTCATCTGTAATCAGGCACATCAAAGCTGTTTCCTTCTAATTGGGAGAGCTGCTATTTGAGTTTTGTGATTAGATATTTAGATGCACTTAAGGATAAACAAAATAAATTGCTAGGGGGAAGCAACAGGGAAAACAAAAGCTATCATGGAATAAAAACACAGGAAACGAGTGGCAGAAATGTCATGTAAGAGTATCAGGATGAATTGTTTGTACTCATGAGTTAAAAGAATTCAAACTATATACCTTTACTAAAGTGGATTTTGAATGAAATTTGATGTGGCTTTCAGGCAATGTGTCTTTTTAAATGGAAATCACTAGAGTAGAAAATATGCTGCATATCTACTTCTAATCTTAAGTGTTTTGAATAAAACCTCAGCAAGCCTGATCATTTAAGATTACTGATACATAAGACACACTTATATCAAAAGCAAAAGATAGTTGTTCAGTGACAGGCAAGAAAATAAAATCAAGACCCAGAATATAAGCCCTATTTCCTCTTAAATTAAATTAATAATTTCATTCTTGAACTGTAATAAATTTATATTTAAATTTGTAAATTTGGAACAACATGTTTTATACTTTCCAAGGGAAGGAGCAAGAAATACAGCCTGTGGTTGATTAAGGCCAAGTTCACATCATATTTGTATGGAAAAAAATAATGAAATGCATTGTGCACAGAAAGAAATAAATCCCTTGGTCGGGGGTAGTTCCAGTTCATGTTGGTTATTATAGTAATTACTCTCGGTATGGGTAAGCCCACAGGGCCTTGCATTCAACGTGCACTAAAGAAGACAACAAACACCTTTAAACTTGTTAGGTGGACTTCCATTTGCTTGAACTAATGTCTTCTGCACAAAGCACAAGGGATTAGTTTAGTTCCATGCAAGAAGGAGCTATATCTAAGCACAGTAGCTGAACTGCCATACAAATGGAGTCACATGTCAAGAATTGTCACTGTGTTGCTCATGTCCAAAAGGAGCAAACTACTAACTTTAGGTTTTGATCCTTTTTCAACTTTAAACCAAACCAAACCATTGAAAAGTAATGGGTTCCTACAGGTCCAGAAAGTATGGAGGAAAGAGAGGAGTTGGAAACCAGGAAAAAAAGGAAAAAAACCAACAGAAACCCCACAACAAAACACCAAAAATCAAGAGAGGTGAGTTAGAGCAGACTGTCTAAACACTTCCCAGGAAGGAGGATAGGCTTGAATCAAGCAGATTTTTACCTAGCTGTGCTATGTCTCTCACATTTTCCTTCTGGACTAGATGAAGTATCAGGTCTCTAGGTGTCACAGGCTCCCCAAAGGTGACCCAAAATATTTGTGAGAGTCAATACAAAGAAAGAGATGGGGCTTCTGTATTAATGGAAATTCCCATTAGTTACTGGAAACATTTCCATTATGAAGGTGGCCAAGCACTAAGGGAGGGTGATGCAGAGTCTGTGAGGTCTCCATCCTTGGAGATATTCAAGACTTGGTTGTATGTGGCCCTGACCAGCCAGCTTTAACAGGTCTGGCTTTGAAAAGGAGGATAGAGAAGGTGACCTCAGGGGTCTCTTCCAACCTACACAATTGGATAAGTCTTTCTCTGTCTCTGTGCATGCACAAATGGCCACTACACTGTAACAAAAATACCAGCCCAGCTGCCATGATATTCCCCTTCCCCTCCCTGTGAGATTGTGCTAATACCATGATTGTCTATAGCATTTTGAGAATACTGATAGTGCACAGGACACTAAAGAATTACTCATGCCATCTGTTTTTCTATTGTTAAAGATTAAAAATAAAACTCTAAACATTTATTATGTTGGCAGACTCAAACCCACAAATTGGTATTTTGTATTCCCTCACTTAAGTAATTATGAAGTGCCCAAAAAATAAGTGGGGAAGGAGAAAAGGGGAGACAAAGCCTATATTGCATCACACCAAATGGTAATTTAAAAGCAATTTCCACAGAGCATATCTCATTTTTGATTAGCCTGTCCAAATCCTGGAGTTCTCAGCTCAACTTTGTCTCTTAAAAAACTAGGAAGTTTTCTTGTCAGGAATTCCCTGGAAAGATACGGGAAATAAAAAGTCAGTCGTGAGAACTAAAGAATACTGTGCTATACCGTGTTCCCCTGTAGATGTCATTCAGGAGTGAGAACCAGGTAGGTCACTGCCATGCCAGTCAACTTCTGCAATTTTCCAGAAGAGCTTACTGCCTGTGCAGCTGAGGGGATGGAGCAGGAAGGAGTAGGAGATTAGCCAAACACTCCCAATGCACACTGTACCCCTGCTAACATAGCACATGGTGCAGGATGGGCAACCAGGGCAGGGCCAGCAGTGCTTTTGGTCCCACGTGCCAAAGGCTTCCACTCTTGCCTGTTTGCACACTGTGAAGTTTTGCCTGGCAAGTACAGGCAAAAAAGGAGTTTGCTTGTAATCCTTTTCAATAGCAAAGATGTCTCCCTGAGTCTCTGACAGAGCTAGTTCAAGGCTCAGACCTTCAGTGTTCAGTGTTTTCAGTTTGTCTATTCCACTTGATTTCTTTTTAGTTATGAAAATAATACCTGGGTTAAAAATCCATCTGTCTCTGGTTGAAAAGCAGGTTATTCAAAATGGATGTTAGAAATCCAGGATTGATCTTTGCACCCTAAAAAGTAAAGATGTTGATTCACAGTAATGAGTTAAGAACATGAAGATGTCTGGTGGTCAGGTAATTTTGGACTTTGCTATGAAACTGATTTGCAGTAGTTCTTAATGGAATCATTATCCTTGCCTCTCCTTGGTTTCATATGTTATGTTGTGATGTAAAATGTTTCAGTATGAGATCTCATTTCCCCTGATTTACGTTTGCTGCAAAAATGCTTATTGCAACAGGAATGTGTGCATAGTGAGGAGTATGGCCTTGTTTCAGGCATTTTAGTCTGAGGCCACAAAGAATCTAAAATCAGGCTAATTGATTTCTTTATTCTAGGTTTTCTCCATTCAGTGTGGCATTAACAAGGCTGGCTTGGCATTAGTAAATATACTCTGGATTTTTTTATAATTTATTCTTTACCTATCTCCCAAGAGCCACTTTTCAGAACAGAAGACAAAAAACAAGCTTATGTAGACAAGCTATTACACTAAAAGGTTAGAGTGAAGGAAAAAAAATTGTCTTTGACAAATTAATTAATATGTACTAACTAATTATTAATAAAATGTATTTTAATGAGAACTTAGACATCCTCTGTCTAGGAGTGTCACTTAAAGAAATGTAAATTCCAGTTAAATAAACCTTTTATGAACAATTAGCAATTACATTTTCTGTTTCCCTGAGCAGAATAATGTGTGCCTGCAATATTCACGTGATTAGTCCAAATATGGGCCATGTTTGAGATACTCACATATATCCCTCTTAGTACTATCAACTGAGGTGACTGTAACTCTTTAACATATTGGCACTTTGAATCTAAAAGCTGGTATGACCACTAAGTCTTTGAAAGGAGCTAGGTCTAATAAGAAAGTGCTGCACATTAATTCAAAGGTACGGTTAGGTTGTATACATGACTTAACACACAGCAGTCAAAATAACACCACTGTTTATCTTTTACCAAGAGGAAGTTTCCCCAGGCCTCTCTTTAAAACAGAGTAAGAAGGTAAGTTTGCAAAAAAAAATATCCTTTTATCCTTCCCTCCTCTTTTTCTTTACATAACGTGTTATACATATTCCTGTTAACAAATTATGGTGCTGCTTTTATCTCACCAAGTGCTTTGAGATCATGCTTTTAAATGTGGTTTGGTAGCAAGCAGGTAGAAATTTGCATTCACTTGTTTCACTCATCTGTATCAAGAACAATACAATTTAAGACTCACAAAGGAAACTGAAAATGCTGGAGTATGCTCATCTGATTTTGCTAAATAAATCCACCCCTTTAGTATCCTTGAAAATTATCAGTTTAAATATGCTAGAAGTATAAAAGAGCTTGAAATTTATTCCATTAATATTTTTTTTGTATTTTTATTGTGATTATGGCCATTATTTCACAGAGGTCTGAAATGAAAACTCATTCATTGCCTGTGGTATGTTTTAGATTTAGCAATTCTATGCAGATTTGCAGTTCTGATTATCCAGGAAAATCCAGGTATGTGTATAGGAGTACTAAGAGGTATTTCTGCTGGAATAGGTCCACAAAGCATTATTCGTTTTAAATAGAGTCTATGTGGAAGAGAGACATGGGAATTGTGGTGGAGATGGAGTCTGCAGAAAACCAGTGACCTCTGTAACCATGAACTGAACCAGGTTGTGTTTGCTGTAAGAAAAGGAGTATTCCAACCTCTCAGAAGCCACTCAAACTACTTGTTCTCCTTAGCTTAGTATGGCTAGAGACCACAGCTTTTATAGACAGCAGGCCATCAAACTGCTCAATATTGTGAGAGCTTCCAACCTCGAAAAGCAAAAACTCTGGTGATGGAACATTCACCAGAATTTCCAGCTAGTTCACCCCTATCAATCATTATTGCCTTTTCTCTTCACCAGATTTTGATATGAAAAGTAAATTGAAGACATACTTGTCAACTGAATCAGACTTACACATTTCTGTAAAACATGCTTTCTCCATTCTTCTCCAGTGCTTTCCTACATAATCTATGTCTTTCTTGGACTGGTGGTGTTTCAGTACCAAGTTACCACAGTAATAAATACAGAAGCTCCAACAATATACTTCATTGTTTAAACACTGGAAAACTGCATTAATGCATTCTCCAGCGGAGTATCAGTCACCACCTGTAGGCTGATTTCAGGATGCATCTACAGGCACGTTCTCTATTGTGCTAGTGTGGTTATGGTATTTCCTTCTGACCTTATGCCTCTGATCTTGTTCTATTGATGAAGACATCATTTTGTACCTATTGAAATACCTTACAAATTTCTAGGCATATTCCATCAGTTTTCCTTGTCTCTACTGAACTTATACCTATTTTCTGGTTGTTTGTGCTATTTGTTGTACTCTTTCAGTTTTTTATTATCAGTCTAACATGCTCTTTGTGTGACTCAGATCAGTGTCAGATTGACAAGTCTGGAACAGATTGTTGTTCAGTTTACTTGTGTTAAATTTCAAAACAAGATAATCTTCCAAATTTCTAAAGCACATTTTAAGTCAACGTAAATTGCTTAGATAGTTCTTAAGCATTTTTAAAGCTCCTAAATGTAAGGTTTATTTAAAATGGTCTAGCATTTATTGTTTCAGCTTTGCATAATGTTAATTAGTATCATTATCATCAGAGGTGAAGAATTAATGGCCTATATTACATCAAATAACAACAGGAAATGTCCAGCAAATACTTCTGATTAATCTGGATCACTATTGACAATTCTACCATATCCCTAATAACAGGATAAAAGCATAGTTAGAAACCTTCCACCATCAGTTCTTGTTCTATTAGATGATACAAATCTGTATTATCAGATTTCTCTTTAGAAGGTTTTCCTATAATTAAGCCATTACTCAAGAGTTTCAAGGTAAACAAAGGAGCTCTTCAAATTTTGAGCACATGATCCCAGTATAGCAGCGCCATAATGCTTTTATTCTGCAATCAGACTGCAGAAGCCATGCCTGCTCATGCTTCTCACACTCAGAAAAACACTGAATTATGGTTTAGCCTAAACCTCCTTCGATCGCCTTCTGCTCCAAGTGGAATTAGTTACTGTTGCAGATCTGATCTGTAGCAACTGTTTCTGAACCACTTCAGTCTCATTTGGGTCTCTTCCTCCACATTAATCCTTGACAGATACTTCAGCTAGAGCAAGACAGCCCAGTTGAAAGCCTGGGCTGAAGGTAATACAGCTATAGAAAGCATGTGGCAAAATAGAGGAATGAATGTGTACACAAGAAATAAAAAGAATACTTCAGGGAGTAGTGGGTGGGAAGAACCAGGCCAGTTGCCTGATTCCTCTTTGAGAAGGAGGCTGAAAGAAAAATCACAGGAGAGCATGTTTTCCTGCAGTAAGAGAAATAATGCAGAAAAATAATGCTAAAAGAAATAACAGGTGACGAGAAAAACAAGAACACCTGGTACTTCATAAAACAACTTCCAGTCTCTCCAGTTCTGCTGAAATAATTTAACATGAGCATTGAGTTTTTTGAATTTCATATAGGGCTGCTCAAAAAACCAGGACTTCGAGGGTTATCAATGTATAAATCCCAAGTGACAGCACAGATCAATTGAAAGTACCAAAGAACCAAAGAACATATGATTAAACTTGGCTTTCTACTTCCTGGCTTCAAATCTCCCTAAGGTAGTGGAACTTTGAAGTCCAAATTACAGAGGATATGAGGCATCCTGAATTTTTGCTCAATACAAATTGTATTTAAAAAGCACAAAAAAAAATAAAAATAAAAAGGATAGGAAAAGAAAAAGAAAAACAACAAACCCTCAAACTTAAAAAAAAAAAAATCTTCAGAGTTTGGCAGAGTACATCTGCACTTCTTTTACATCTTAACTGTAAATCACATAAACAACACTGGGACCAGCAGAGGCAATAGGTGAGCATCAGTTAGCTACAGACAAACTGCTTGAGGTAAGCTCACTTTGCTTCATGAAAATCATCAAATTAAGTGTGCAGGAATCACCTTTCTTGAATACCTTCATCCCACAAAGGGAATGCGTGAAAATAAAAAGGAGAAAGTAGCACTATATTTTTTATTGATGCTATTTAAACAGATTTGTTTAAAACTTTCTCAGGTGCTTCTAAATCACTCAGGCATCATGCAAGGTGCCTGCATCTTGGAAGGGATCTGTTACAGACCTGTTACTTGGATTGGGAGGTTAGATGGCAGCATCCCCCATCAGGGGATGGATATCAGGTTCATTCTCTGAATGGAAATCTTGGGATTACCCAAGATGGAAATCCTGGAAATCTTGACAATATAATATAGACCAGCCTGTGTGCCCTGGCTCTCTCATCACACCAAGATTCCTGTTTGTCTCCTAAACTCTGTACAAGTAAGAAGACTGTATCTCTTATTTGCCATGCATTTCTAGGCCATAGAAATCAAACAGGAAAGAAACATCTATGATGGATTTAGGAATATTGCAAAGGGCTTGTTCTAAAGTAGCTTGATTTACATTTGAGCCTCAGCTCCAAATATTGTTGCTGTGTGGGGTAAGGTGGATGGAGATGCACTGGAAGAACAATGAGCAAGACTGCTGGCCTCAGCATTTTGGACCAGATTTTTATCCTCCCCTGTTATCATTTGTTAAGAGATGCTAATGGATAGCATTGTGTATGAATCAGGTGGCACATATTATTTCGGTGGTGGGATTCCATGGCATAGATAGAGCAGTCAAAGGATGGTGGGGCTGTGTGCTGTATATGCAGGACCTGGGGGTTAGATGCCATGAAGAATGGTGTCCCAGTTGGGGTTGTGATTGGAAAATCTGGGGACATGAGATGGATCTAAACAGCAGAGGAGGATGGACTCATCCAGCTTGGGTGCTATTCCAGGAATTCAGGACCCTATTGAGAGATAGAGATTGTGCCAGACTGAAGAGAACCCATAGGGCACCTTCTAACATTGTCATAACCATAGTGCATGGCAACTTCATCTGCAAAAGTCACATTCCTCTTTGTCTGCAGGGTCTGAGTGATACACAACCTGTCTGCATCTGTATTGCTGCAGCTTTATCAGAAAGTCATGATCACATGAAAAATATACAAATTTTTAATTATTCAGTCTTCTTCTGTCAGGCTGAGGAAGAGTTAAATGTTCATCCTTTATTCTGTATAGCATAATCATGGCTACAGAAGGTTTCCTCATCTCTATGCAGTTGTAATAGGAAATAATACAGCTTTTATTACTTTTGTGCACAGTCTTATGGCACTGAAAATGTCTTCTTATAATGATGCAGGAAAGTACCAAGATTTCCTATATTGTTATATTTCTTTACTTATATTTCCTTATTCTCAGAGACAGAGGATCATAGAATCATAGAATGGTTTGGCTTGGAAGGGAACCTTAAAGGTCATCTAATTCCAGCTCCCTGCCATGGGCAGGGACATCAACTAGACCAGGTTGCTCAGAACCTCACCCAATCTGACCTTGAACACCTCCAGGGATAGGGCATCCACAACTTCTCTCTTCAAACTGTTCCAGTGACTCACCACACTCATAGTAAAGAATTATTTTCCTAAAATCTAACCTAAACCTACTCTCTTTCAATTTGAAGCTATTCCCCTTTGTCCTGTTGTTGCCTTACTCTTTGCTGTTAAAAATAGCTAGTTCCATACTAGCTAGTTCTCATGGTTATTGTTCTGTAAACATAGCCATGTTATTGTAGAATTATCTTGTCATTGCATTCCTTTCCCATGGACACAGACCCTTGATGGACATTTTCTTTGACCACTGTAGTTGAAGGAGGGAGAACTGATTTCCTCCAATGACTAATGATTTCTAAAAGAGTATTTAAGAATAAAGAAGGTGGGTCTTGCCCCCTTCCTTCCTTTCCTTTGAACTTGAACACAGCTGTCTCTGGCTCTTCTTTCTGCGTCTCCAGCTGACAGCAGCATTATCCTGTCACTACACATCCTTGTAAACAGTCTTGCCCCATCTTTCCTGTAAGATCCCTTCAGGTACTGGAAGGACACAATAAGGTCACTCTGAAGTATTCTCTTTTCCAGGTTGAATAATCCCAGTTGTCTCAGCCTTTCCTCATATGACAGGTACCCCATTGCTCTAATCAGCTTGGTGGCCTCCTCTGGACTCGCTCCAACAAATCAATGTCCTTCCTTTGGGGGGACCCCTGAGCTGGATGCAGCACTCCAGGTGGGATCTCACCAGAGCAGAGCAGAGGGGCAGAATCCCCTCCCTTGCCTGGCTGGCCACGCTGCTTTGGACCCAGCCCAGGACATGTTTGGTTTTCTGGGCTGCAAGAGCACATTACTGGCTCATATGTCCAGCTTCTCATCCACCAGCACCCTCAAGTCCTTCTCGCCAGGGCTGCTCTCGGTCTGTGCATCCCCTAGCCTGGGTTGATACTGGGGCTTGCCCTGACCCAGGTGCAGCACCAGCGCTCGGTCTTGCCAAAGCTCATGAGATTCCTATAGGCCCACTTCTCCAGCTTGTCCAGGTCCCTCTGGCTGGCATCCCATCCCTCAGGTGTGGCAACCACACCACTCAGCTGGGTGCCATAAAGAAGCTGTCAGAAGTGGGATTCGAACCCACGCCTCCAGGGGAGACTGCGACCTGAACGCAGCGCCTTAGACCGCTCGGCCATCCTGACCTGCTGGCACAAGTGGAAAATGCTGTTTGAAGCCTCTATACATCATTTGTAATGACTTATGAAAGCCAGTTCAGATTATTAACCTCCAGCATACCAAAAGTGTTTCTGCAAGCAGTAAGAGGAGACTGTAAATACTGCTCTTGTTTTCCCTTTTTTCTTTTTGTATACAATTGGTGGCACTAGTATTATTTGAAATTCCCTATATTATTAAGATTAGGCTTGTAGACATTTGAGATCAACATTTGTAAGAACTAATACTAAACAGTGGAAAAAAAAGGACTCCAGGATGCATCGCATGTCGTAGTAGCTTTTAAGATACTGGCAGACTTTTTTTTTTAATAGTAGCATTACTTGCTAGGCATATCAAAATCCCCCAAAACTGACTTGTTCTGATGACATAAAGAGATGAAAAGTTAAATAAAATGCTAAATATACATGGTGTATTTTTATACATGGTATACTTTTTTTCCTGGCTTCTCCAAATGAAATTCTTTATTAATTTATTGTCTGGGTGAGATTCTTGCCATTTGTACATAGGATAATGAAAAATCTGCATTGGTGTGTACTCATACTAAGTCTAACTTTCTATATTTGCTTTTAAATAAGTAAGGAAGTCACTGGTCAGGTTTATGAAGAACTAAGCAGGTAAGTTTGCCCCCCTGATGCTGATACAACTGTAGTTGCAATAATATGATTGTGTGTTAGGAGGCAGTTTGACTGTCAGATGCTGCAAAAGCTACAATTTTTTTATTTTCAACATTGTACTATACCATTCCTGACACTCCTTAACTTCAGTGTTGGCCTAGCTTCCTTGCTGAATTTGGCTTGTGCAATGCGAAAGAATAAAATCCTCCTCTGAGTCCAAGACAGGGTTTTTGTCTCTCCTGTTTTGCTTATTGGTCCTCAAACAAGATGTACAATGGGAGCCAGAAGAGCTTCTGCCCAAACTTGCATGGGGATGTGGACACTGATGGTCCCTTCCCAGGTCATGCAGCAGCCACTGAACACAGACAGGGTTCTGGAGCCTGTTATGGACCAAACACAGAGCTGGGGAGGTGAGTGATAAATTATTGCCTGCTGGGTTTTGGGGACTGTTAAGATCCAGTTATTAAAATTATTTAGAAATTGCTCTGCACTAATTAAGGTGCAAACAAGACCATATGCCAATGTCAGTAGCAGGGATTTTATTTGATAGTAAATAAGAGAGAGAGAGAAAAGGAAAGAGAAAGAAGTAGAGAAGAGGTGGGGGGACAGAACGAGAGTGTCAGAAAGAGATTAAAGAAAATATTACCACTCCGTGGATCCCAGCAATGTTCTGTTGATCCTCCCCAGCTGGTCTTCTTGGTGGTGAGGATCCCCCAAGAAGCACAGAGACCCATGGATTAATATACGGTCAGACCAGGTAGGAAAATCCAGGCACCTCCCCTGGGGAGGGGCAGGTTTGTTGTTGTCTCTTGCAATAGACTCTGGATCTGTTGCATCACTTTACATCATGTGCGGTCCTGTGGTGCCAGGCCTCAGGAATGAGTCTAGGGGGCACTTTGGGGGTCTTTGGTGGGTTATGACACCCCCTCAGCTGCCTCTCCTGTGAATGTCCTGTGGATGTAGCACTCTTGGGGTTGGGGGTTCCACAGCTGAGTCAGTTTGTGTAAGGGAGGATGGGTGTTCATTGCCTCTGATCAGAGGTTACACAACACACCCAAAATCTGCTCCCCTGCCTCAGTTGGGGGTGAAATCTGTGCAAATGGATCTGTGGGCTATGACGTCCTCCACCCCAAACCCAGCCAGGTATAATCAGCACAGCTGCTGGGTTTGGCTTCTTTCCTCAGCCTTTTTTACTTCTTCCTAGACCTGAGATGATTGAACAATAGGTTTCTCTTTATCTAATCTAGGTGGCTTAACTCTCAGTCTAAAGTTCCAGTCAGGCATGTCCAGGGAGGGGTGGTGATCATGGCTTCTTTATGCAGTTACGCTATAATAAGGCGTAACAATGTTTAAAGCATGAACTATTTCAGTCTTTGGCAGGGACAGAAAAGAAATGTGTCTGGAGAGAGGGATTATTCTTTGTTGCCTGAAAGCAACCCCAGCATCAAGCTTGGCTATAAATATGCCGGTAGTGACATGGAGTGTTGGTGCAGGAGCTGGTGTGCATAACTGCAGGCTTCAGTCCAAGGGTTGTCTCTCAGTTTAAGAGAAAAACTCAAAACTATGTGGTGTGTTTAAAAGATTGCATAACAGTTGTTACAGAAAATTCATCAGCATTTCAATCAACTGCTGTTAATATATATTTACCCATTTAAAATGTGGCTTTTGCCTGGCAGTGGCAATGAATTGTGTCTAAGAGAAAGCTATTGCCTAGACTAAATGCTACATTCCAACTTCAAGTACTATTCCCAAGGAAAGGCATATGCAGATGCTTTCCTTTGGGTGTAGAGTGCTGCTGCTGGATTGAAAATTTATGGGTTGTCAAGTCTGATAAACAAGATGAAATAGATCCTTTTAATATAAGGATTAAGCGTTAAATCATCACTGCATGAGTCTTTACAGAGGCTCAGATGCCATTCTGAACGGAGATACTTTCCTGAACTGGAATCTACAACATATGTTTTAATTTTAAATACATATTTAAGTGACAAATGGTAGATGTGAGGGGTTTTTTTAACCTAAGGCCTTGTGCTGCAGTCTTCATAGTTTTCTAGTTTTAGTTAAATATAATTAGTTAACAGTTAGTGAGATTGCTCACTAACAGCCTAGTTTGAATCTGATTTAGGAGTTCTAGGGATAGGTTTGGAAACTGTTAGACAAAATTCCTGACCTGTCTGAGGGAATCAGAATAAACAATCAAAATTGATCCTTTGGCGGGTCTAAAATCTGTCTATGTATATACTTGAAGTGCACTTTAATACATATTAATTATTAGTGTTTTCCTTGCTGTGGGGCAGGACCTTGTTTAGCCAGCTATTTTTATTTCATCAGTATTTTTTCTTGTTCAACTTAAATGGAAACCTACTGCAGCTAAGCTAAGGAAGAAACTGTCTATAACAGTAGCAGAAGAATAGTTATAGTGGAACAATGGGATTTAAAATTGCTAAGAATTTCAAAGAATAAAATACTAAAACAACACAAAAACTGTACAAAACCAATGCATGCATAACATGTTCAGATATGAATGCATAATGAGTGCTAGAGGGTGATGCTAAAATAGAGGCAAAGGTCAGAAAAAATATAAACAAAGAAAAACCTATGCCTAAAGTTTAGGAAATTTATGTAACTTACATTTCAATGTCTCTCATGCTGATGACACATCTTTTTATGAATTTATATATGACAACATGTGTGTGGGCTTTCACATAACTGAGTTCCTCTCCTGGTTATAAACAGGATATTGAGTGGAATCAGGGTTTGTCAGGAAGCTGGTGTTCTATATCTCAACAGGGTAAGAAATTTTGCCTCAGCCTAACTATTCAGGCACTGAAATTATATTATATTCTGGGCTGTTTTTCAGACTTAAACAAAACCTTATTTTGAGTCCCACACTGAGTACACAAAAGGGAAAAGTGAATTTCTCATCAAGCTACCAAATTTCTGTGAGGCAAATTAAAAGTCAAGAAAGAACCTAAAGTCAGAACTTAAAAGAATAAGAGAAAATACAAATCTTGAATTGGAAAAATACTTCCTAATTTTCCCTCAATTATTAATCATAAATCTTTTGTTTCCCTCCTTTTCTATCAGGTTAAAAATCAGATTAGGAAACAAATTAAAAAGTAATAAAATGTGCAACAACCCCACTTGCAGTACTGTTTTCCAGAAATCAGAACAAAATTTAATCAGCATCAGTTTCCATGTCTATTTATCTGACTGACATTGATACGTCAGTTATAACATGAGTGTGGGCCACTCTAGAAAGAGAACAGAGAAATATTTTATGTATTCACATCACTTGGAGAATTGTTTACCTACACTGAATACAAGCATCTTGATTCAATATTAATCTGATTGTCATTTACTCCCTCATAGGGAACACTTTAAATTTTTTATGAGTTTTCTCGGGTTGCCAAGGTGACATTTGCTTTTTCAGCTCACCAACCCCCACCTGATTACCTTTCTGTCTGATACCACAGGCCCGATCCCTCCACAGTTCTGTTCCTTTTGGCTACTACTCTTTTCCCCTTTGGCATTATTGACTGTTTTGTTTCCATGGAGTCAGGAAGGCAAAAAGCATTTTATGGGAAGGGTATGAAATTCCACTGAAGTCTGCCTCACTGCCTTACTTTGATTTTCCCACGAATGGGCTTTTACTGGGCAGCCTCTGGGGAAGCCAACACCAACTCCTCTCCTTGCTAGAGTTTCTCTTTTATTCTTGTAGACATTAGCTGTCACCTGCAGAGCAATAGTGCCTGGTATTCCTCCTGTAATCATAAGGTGGATTTTTTTTTTATTATTGCCTATTCATGTTAACAATTTCTCACATGCTGATAGCTAATATAGAAATGCCTCTTTGTAGTGGTTTTGTTGCCTTAGGTTTTAACCCTTGTATTTTTCTATTCTGTATTGCCTGGTGTGTATGCTTCATAGCCTGTTAGCTGTTGTTCTCCATAGGCATAACAGTGCCTCTCTGGGCTTGCTCTTCAAGGACACTTAGACTGCCCAGGCCCAAGCTTCTAAAGGGTGAGGGGAGTGAGCTAAGGTAGCTGGGGGGAAATTGCAAAGTTTTAATTGGTGAATTTATGCTGATATGCAAATGGACCAAACCTATAAAGGTGTGGAGAACTCGTGACTCGTTGTCCATTTTGGGTGATGCCCCTGGGGGACTTTGTCTGCCCTAAATGTACCTTTGAAGGCCTTTCGAATAAATACCCACCTTTTATTCCCTTACTCCTGACTAGTCTCAGTTTTTGGGCTAGCCTTTTCAGGCAACAGTTTAGCCCCAGCCAGCGGCCAAGCCCCATGCAGCTGCTTTCTCACTCCCCATCCTGGGGATCGGGGAGAGACTTGGAAGGGTAAAAGGCAGAGAACTTTGGTTGAGATAAAGATGGTTTAATACAGAAAGCAAAAGCCACACACAAGCAAAGCAAAACAAGGAATTAATTCATTGTTTCCCACGGGCAGGCAGGTGTTCAGCCATCTCCAGGAGTGCAGGGCTCTATCACACATAGCAGTTACTTGGGAAGACAAACACCATCACTCCAGATGTCCCCTTCCTTCCTCTACATCCCGCTTTATATCCTGGGCATGATGTCATATGGTCTGGAATTTCCCTTTGGTCAGTTGGGGTCACCTGTCCTGGCTGCGTCTCCTCCCACCCTCCCCTGCATCCCCAGCCTCCTCACCAATGTGGCAGCACAAGAAAACAGAAAAGGCCTTGGCTCTGTGTAAGCTCTGCTCAGTGATAACCAAAACATCTCTATACCATCAACCCTGTGTTCAGCACAAATCCAAAACACAGCCCCATATCAGCCACTGTGAAGAAAATTCACTCTAGCCAGCCAAAACCAGCAGTCTTTTACTCATATTTTGGGAAAAATTGTCTCAGTAGTAGCAAAACTGGAATTACTAACCTTGCTTTCCAGTTTTGGAAGCTCTGCTACTAACTCTTGTGCATCTCATTAGCCATCATGCAGCTCCCAGGCGCTGTCCACCATGTGCTCATGGTGAAGAGACAGGTTTACCTGCTGACAAGAATGTGTTGAGGTTTTTTATTTCTGTATAAAACCCTACAAAATTTCTATAAATCTTTGTAGAGCAAACAGATTTAAGAAGGGCATAGGTTACTTTTCAGCATCTAACAAAATTTAGCATTAAAGTATACATATGACATAGCTGGGAAACTTTTCAACCACCTGCTAAGAGAGAGAAAATTTCACGGTCAAGTTTCCTTCCTTCTTTGATTGTGCGAACAATCATGGGGAGTTGCAGATATTTTCAAGTTCTTGTGACAAGATAAGCAGCATTCAAGGAACAAAGTAATACCTTTTTAAGGAGAGAAATATCATTGTATGATTTTCCTATTTTTCAAAACATCTGAATTAATTACAAACACAATTATTAACACTTGAGCTCTTTAATATAAAAGCCTAGTTTATATTTTAATTTTAGTATCCAAATATCTGCAAAGGCAGCTATTAATTTATATATGCATTAGATTGTCCATAATTTTTTTTGCTTAGTATTAGCTTAGCTTTGTTAGGTACTCAAGGTACCAAGCACTTTAGACTAGCAATAAAACCACTGAAACAATGAAAATTATGTTTTTTTCATATAGGTATGCTCTTAAATTACTTATAAAAATTAACTGTGTTCAAAGTTCTATATAGTGAAATCAAGCGCTAATAACTATGATGATGAATACTGTAATTGATAACGAAACAGAATGTTCAACACATGAGAGAATAATATAGTATTGCCCAACTAAAATGTCTGCTGTCTGGTTTTGGAGATTATATTTTAACTTTTGTTTATGTGTCTGAAAAGGTATGAATTTGGAAGGTGGAAGGCAATAAGAAATGAAATTATGTGTTCTGCTATAAAATGTATAATTTTGTGTCCATTAACCTGTATACAGAAAGATTATTAAATGCCAAGGAAGACTCCAAGACTATTAGCCTTGGAGTATGCATCTATTAACCCTTTTGGAGGCTATTAGATTATTAACTACTAATTCTCTTGTATCTGGGACTTTGTTCCTTGGTAAATAGCATCATCTTGGGATTCATGCTGGTATGATTTTTCAAAACAATTACAACTTGTATATACTTTACTTCAGATGACCTCTGTCTGTGTACTGCCAAAGTGGTGGTACAATCTCATATCTTTGGCTTATTAACAGATATGTTTCCTGACCAAATGTTTGTCTTTCATTCTTTCTGATTGGTCCTGGTTCTTCCTAATTCTTCCTGATTCAAGAAGATCTTCATGAACCAAAGCAGCAAAAAACCCCATAAGTTGAACTATTGATATTTAGCTTACTGTATTCAGAAAAGTCTGTGAATTTTGAAACTTCACAGATTTCAGTTCTCGTATTTATTAATTGGGAACTTTCCAGTGATAATTAATTATTCTTTAGTCCTTGGCTTTAAATTGCAGCTGTCCTATTTGAGAGGAAAAGCAATTGTGTGGGACCTAGCAGTTATTTGAAAAATGGAGAGTTGATGCAAACTGTACACAAACAGTCCCAACCACTATTCAAACACACTGGCAAGTAACTGCTAATAAAAAAGACATTTGCAAAATACTGCTTCAAATTGACGTTCAATTTGATCTCCTGATAGTAGCATAAACTAAGAAGAGTAAGAAGCAAACAGATTACAGAAATTTAAACTTTTTATGACTTGTTGAACATAGTTCCTTCTGAAAATGCATGTGGTAAATGCTAAAACTCAATAGTATTGTAGTTATCATTATACATTTTTTCATTAAAGTTGTCAGATTACAGGCATGGGAAATGCAAAAGTTCACATGACAGAGGTGGCACAAGATAGGAATCTGCACATATCTGTATCCATGTGTGGTAGTTTGACAAGGTCTGTTTTTTTGGGTGTGGTAGGGGCCAAAAAGTTGGCTCCTGTGAAAAGCTGCCAGAAGCTTCCACAGCTGTCCAGCAGGGCCAGTCCCTGACAGCTCTGAAGATGGACATGCTCCTAGCCATGGCTGGGCCAATTAGGCATGAAGGTAATGCCTCTGTGACAACATGTTTAAGAAGGAATCACAGATAGTTACACACGAGCTGTAGTTGTAGCTAGACAAAGGAGGAGGAGTACAATAGTGTAGGACAGGCAGCAAAATGTGGACACCATCAAGGCCAAGAAGAAGAAAAAGGGGGAGGAGGTGCTTCAAACAGTGAGGCCAAGACACCTTTACAGCTTGTGGTAAGGACTGTGCTAATGCAGTGTTTCTCTGCACCCTGAGGGTCCATGAAGGAACAGAGACCCATCCCCAGCCATGGGGAAGGAGTCCACACTGGAGCAGGACGGGTGGATGCTTAGAGGAGGGACTATGGTCTGGTAGGGGGGACTATATCGATAACAAGATTTGGATTTGCTCCTGGACCAAGGGAGTCATTTTTGATAAAAAAGCCTTGCTTTCCCCCAGCCTGAGTTTGGACCAGGCCGGCCTTGGAAGGACTGCACTTTGTTGGTGGAGAAGCTGCGGCGGTAGTGACTGGGTGGGCTGCTTGCCAAGCGAAAAAGAAAAATTAATGTTGCAAGATGCCGCAGTGCTTGCAGGAAGGGAAACTGCCTTCTGCCCAAGTAATTGCTAAGAAGAAAAACACCTTGGAAATGAATTGAGCAGAAGAAACCCCTCTCCCTGTTCTTTTTGGTTTGTTAACGGGAGAGGAGGGAGGGATTTGGGGGGGAGGGAAGTATTTTAAGAGCTTATGTTGCTTTTCAATATACTCCTCCTGACTTTGTAATAAATTCACTTATAATTTTTTAAAGTTTGAGCCTGTTTTGCCTGTTTGGGATAGTTAATTAGAATATTTTTCCTCTCTTAGTGTCCTTATCTCTGCTTAATAAAATATATCATTAAAAAATTCCTCTGCACGTGTCCAGTGCAGAGCGGGGGGAGGAGCTTTCGTGAGGGCTTTGGCATTTGGCCAGAGCTCAAACCATGACACCATGGCATTTGATCGTGGTTTCACAAAGGCAGTTTCTTGGGCTAGGAAGTTTGCAGATACCCTTCTTTGTTCTTTCTGAAGGAAAAAGTAGCTGCAGGCTGTGGTGTACTCTCATCCTTTCTGACTAAAAACTGGGATCAGTAGTTCAGGTTTACATAATTCACTAAGGAGAAACCATAAATCGTGAGGAAACCTGGTGTGGGCTTGCAAAAGTAAGCTAAATCTGAAACATTCCAGAGACATCTGATCCACAGAGTTCCCTCAATATAGGCTGACATGAAATTAACCTTTACCCTATGGAGTTAAAAATCACATATTGCAATAAAGACCTGAGGCAAAATTGCACTCACTATAGGTAAAGTGAAATTATTTTGTTTTCACATTACATGCAGCTAAAACAGTGTTATTGTCATTCATCAAATACAGTCAACAAGGCACGATATAAACTTTTTCTTTTTTTTTTGTGAAACCTGCCTTCTTTCTTTACCACACAGCTTATGTTTTCTTATGTGGGTTGCATAATCATAGGCTTCAAACAATAGTTTTCAGGATCCCTGTTACCTCACATCCAGAACAATCTCCTCAGAGGGGCTTTGATGTATTAGGAAAAGATGGAGTTATTGAGCATGGAAAAGGTATTTTGCTATCATAACTCCAGTTTTGAATTTTAGGTGTTCATGGTTTTGTTTTTCTTATTCAGATCAGACAGGAGCTTTTAACAACAGAAAATATTGTTTGGTGCTTTCTCATACATAATTTGGTGAAGCTGTAGAAGTATGACATTTTCAAAAACAAATTTTAAGAGGCAAAGAGAGCCTTTGATTAGAAAGTTACCCACAATGTGCTTGCTAGAAGATGAACAAAGCAAAGTTGTTTATCTGTGAGGAGAAACAGTATTCCTTGGCTAACATTGCATTGCTACTCTTTCATTCTTGCAAGGCGAAGGAAGAAAAATACTCTTGTAAGAATAACTATCTTCTTTTCTGTTATCTAAATGAGACAAAGCTGTTTGTCTAGCGAAGTTCAGAAGAACAAATTAAAGTTAGTAAAAATAATAGTGAGAGGTGACCTATTTAGCTTCTCTGGGAGTGCAATTTTTCAATAGTCCATACTTTAAGGGAAACTATGGCAATGAGTAAGTTTTCAGGACATGGCTAGGATTATTAAGCCTTACTTTCATCAAATTTATGAACAAGTACAAGGTTTGTACTTCTTTGTGGCCCAGCTAATATTTTTTTAACTAAATATTGGCTAGAACAAGATTATTAACTTCAACCACAAGGCAATATAGAAATAAAAAATGAAAAAATATGATGGAAAACAAGGTTTATGTGTTTAAATTTGGTGTGGGCTGAATTTGCTTCATGTTTTTTTACTTGTCCTGTTATTGGCAATGCGGTGCTATTGTACATTATCTAATATTTTATTAGGCTAAAATTTATATTATGGTGGAGCATATTTGTCATCTCTGCATTGCAGATCACTGGAGCAGTGCCTGCTGTTGGCATGTGCTAATAATTTAAACTGAGAATTAGTGCTGTGGTGTTACTATGTCTGACAGAAAAATCACGTTCAAGTGGCAGACGTTTATGACTCTACTATGATATTAGTTTTCCCTTCTTTGTAGCTCCATATTTTATACAAGATTAATTACCCAGAAGAGAGTAAAGCTATGTGGGTTGGCTCACCAGCTGCTTCCTTTGTTAATTTTACAGCAGGATCTGCGTGTGTGCTGCTTTCCCATTGTACGCACACACACATGCACATTCTATGTTGTCCTACAGTTGCTCTGGAGTCTGGGCATGGAGCATGAGACCTGGGGTCTCAACCAAACCTCTTTAAATCATTGGGGAGATTTCAGCTTACTTGCTTAATTTTTGGAGCAGGCTCCTAGGGACACTAGTGTGCTGAAACCCAAGTCTGAAATGCAAATGGTGGGACTTAAACCTCTGAGTAACTTTGATTCCTTCAGCAATGCCACTAGATATGTCACACAGTTTTTGTGCATTTTGCATTGAGTTCGTTTCTTCAGAACAGAATTTCTAGGCATATCCATTCAAATGCATTCAAACCAGAGAACTAATCCTTTCCTCTTAAAAAAGGACGCCTAACTGGGTCTTCATATTGTGTTTACAGCACTTGCAACTTGCCCTGTGTCACAGAAAGTTGCCCTTTGCTTGGCTTGCAACACAAGTTATTTCAACACAGCCTCGTGAGCATGTCTGCAGGCCTGGACTATATGGCTCAATTTCCTCTTAAACTTCTTTCTGAAGGAAAACAATGCATTGTTGTCTGCAAAGTTCACTGGTCCAGCTGGTCAATGTACATTGCAGTTTATTCTGAATTTTTTCTGCTACCCATGAACCTTAGCCAGCAAGCAGCCTGTATGTATATTGGAGAATATTAATTTCATACATTCTGCTCCCACTCTAAATCTGAAGCCCTGACAGCATGAGAATACTGATTTAGCTGTTCCCAACCAAATCCCATCCTATCTCAGGTACATTTAACTATTCATTTGCAAAAATGTATGTTAAGGTTCAGCTAAATTTGTATTGAACAACTCCCACTGAGATGTGTGGGGCTATTAGTCCTAAAATATGCTTACACATATGAGGGGGATGAAGGAGTTCTTCCAAATTTGTTTTGATTCTCCTCAGAATTTGGACTCCCAGACAGTCCTGTCCTTGCACTTCTGTGGGCTGCTGTGATATGTGGAAACACCCATATTACAGCCCTGCAATGCATCACCTTGCTCTTGCACTCTTGGATTTACCAACCTCCTCACACTGTCCATGGAATTGTTTTCTGGATAAATTTGGGGCTATTTAGGACTCTTTTAGTTGCTGTGGCCCATTACTTGAAAATTCAGGGAATCCAAGCAGTTGAAACACCTTAATTATTATGAATCAAGATCCCAAGTTTCAGTCCCCCAAAAGCAGGAATTAAAATATTTCTAGCAGTTAATTTTTCAATCTAATTCAATATTTTTATTAATCAAAAATTATTTTCTAAATACAATATGCGGTAATTATGGCTGGCTTTAACCTGCAGCCCTCAAAACAACACTAATTATAACTTGGTTGATATGTGAATATGTTTTTCAAAGTAGAGAATTGTTTAGAACCGGCTAATTATTTTTGTGATCTTAAAGGAAAATCCTTTGGGTGTGAAGCAAATTAAAGAGCATGGGTGTACCTATCAGGTCTGCTGTGGATTTGTCCAAGTGTTTTTAAGGATTTTGAAAGCCTTACCCTCTTATTGCAGCCTTTGTCCTCTTCCCCATTCATATTAGACCTCAAAATAATGTGAGTGGTGCTTGACAGCTGCTGTTCAGTTTTCTTCCACATACACAGTTCCTTGTCTGACAGTGGAGACCTCTTACAATGCACGTTGAGTTAGATATGAAAAGATTGTTGGAGGTCATTTACCTGTCTTGAACTGATAGTCCAGAAAAGGTAAGTTGTAAACCCTGATGTACCAATGCCAGCCCTAGTCAGTCCATCTTAATGAATAGTCTTTAAAAATTAATCTACTGTGTGTGTTACCCAGTCTAAATGTCTTAAATAGCTTTGAGTTTCAGTTCTGTGTGTAATCATCTCTCCCACCTTCAGCACATAGTGAAGAACTCATTGAATTGAATACTCTGTGGTTTTTTTAACTGCCTGCAACATGAACATCATTTCTATGCATACTGTTCTCCCTATGAGAAAGCATATTCTTGAATTATTTAGAGAAAATTAATCCTACAATCCTACTTTAGTACGTAATCCCAAGAGACCAAAAAATGTTACTTGACTCCTGAAATTTGTATAAGCCACACAAAATCTATAATAATAAATATGGCAGTGAAACTTATTTTTCTAAGAAATTTGTGGTTGCGTGATTTGTTTTTTAAACTTCAGCTTCTTTCTTTTATCATGTCTATTATCAAACTATTTTCTATGGAAATTTTATTGGAAAAATTGATAACTCTGCTTTATATTGTGTCTGGCATCTTTCTTCATTTGTCTTCCCTCCTTATTAGACACTGTCTTCCCCTCCTTGTTATAAATTTGTCTGAAGTGATCTAATTTTTAACAGAACAGATTGCGATGCTACTATGCAAGACTAAAAATCTTATTTAACTTTTCTGGCTTTGCTATTCTGCCTAGCAGCTTCCTACAGCATTCTTGCACACCCAAATCTGAAATTTTAAAAACTGCTCCCTTTTAATAGCACATATTGAGATTCAAACAGCAATACTGAACTATAAAATGTAGCAAATGCCATCTAAGGATCTGTGGTGTATGCAAGAGATTAGTTGTCCTTTCCTCCTTTCAACTATGTTTACACATGTTTATATCAACTCCCAGAATTTTCATTAAATTTCTAAAAAATTTTAGTTCAACTGAAATGAAGTTCTTATGTTTCTGAAATTATCATTTCATTTAAAACTCTATGAAAAATTGTTTCTTTTTGGCTTATGGGTAGTAAGAGATATAAAGGAAGAGTTATAAAATACAGTACTGGATCTTAAAAGGAGAAAAAGAAGACTTCTTACTGACTGGATTTTTCTGGAAGAGGAAAAAAGCCAAATTTAATATTGCAGAAAATTTTCTGCATTGCAAAGAAAACTTTTCCCCTAATTTTTTTTTTATTGGAAATTCCAAGAAAGTGATTCTTTTGTGACTTCATCACAAAAATTGATAAATTTTTCATTCTCCATCTCAAACTAATTTTCATTACACTATTGTGATCAACCTGCCACTTTTTAAAAAGAATTAGAAAGTCTATAGAGTAATTCACAATCATTGACGACTGAGAACCAATTGCAAGCAATCAAGGTACTCGTGATATAAAAAGGATAATGACTATAAATAACAAAATTATCTGTGATTTCTAATAGAATTTTTTAAATTATCCTTCTAAGAAAGGTTACTATTTTAATCTAAAGTAACTTAATTTTTCCCGTAAATCTTGTCTTTCAAGTCTGGGTCAAAAATCAATGGTCGATTTACCAAAAATTCTATATCTGTTTTGTTGGTGAAGACTGAAGAAATATATTCTCAAAAATTATGTTCTCCTGCTCAAAAGAAAATGTCATAGGAAACAGCTTAATCACTGTCTCATATCATTGACAAAAGAAAGAAGTGCAAGCAATTGTGATTGAAATAATTTGCATTAGTACTTTAGGTCCATTACATAGTTCTTCCATATGAGAAGATTGCAAGTAATTGTCTTCACTAGTGACATTAAAAAATAAAATCCCTTCAAAACAAAAATGAATCATTCATATCCAGGTTTTATTTTTTGGCACAAAAATTGAATTACTAGCAGGTCAAGTGATGAAGAAGTATTAAATATGAGAAAGTTAAGCAATGCCTAGGTAATTTCAGGACCAGAGTAGATCCCTTGTTTTACTCTGTTTCTCTTTTAGAGTCCTAACCAGTAAAACCAAGTGTTTTTTAATCAAAATAAAATCCTTGTTAGGCTCAGTATTTAACCAATCTCAGAAAAACCAAAAGTCATTAATGATAAACTTCTACATTTCAGGAAGCAATTAATCATGGCTATTTTGAAACAGCTTAAGTTGAAAAGAACCTGCCATGTCCAGATACTGTAGGGGGATGCAAGCATACAGACACTGGGGCACAGACAGTGTTCAAGCTTTGACAGCTGTCCTTAAAACCCTAACTGTGCTCAACTGTACCTGCAGCACAGTTCTGTTAAATCACCTATAAGGAAATGTGTTTTATTTGCTTCAGTCCTGTTCCTCTTACCAAATACATTAGTGAGCTGTTTTCACTGTCACATGGAAGCTGTCATCTTTTTTCTGTTGTACACATGATTGTTTTACAGGTTCCTTTCTTCTTTTCTTTAGACAATTTCTCTGGTGACATTATAGGGAACAACATCCATCAGGAAACTGAAAAAATCCAAGAAACACAGCAAAATTCTGCATTCCAGCACAAAACCATCAGGTTCAGAACTAGCACCATCCTCTGTTGATGATGTCACTATCAAGTACTCTGAATAAGCTGTTAGTGCTATTATTTGAGAGAGAACACAGGCCTCTTCAAACACTGCTGTGCCCTCCCACACAAAGGGCCAGCAAGCCACATCTCCTTTCTTTTGATACAGCTGCAGCATTATAGGCAGAGCAAGACCCTTCTTGTACAATGCTTGAGAAAGCAAACTCGATGTGGACATTGCTGTGAGAGAATAAATATCAGTATTACAAGCCTCCCTCTGCTGCCATAGCAGTTTGTATAACTGAAAGAGAAACAAGGTTTAATTTGAGGGGAATTCTGCAGTGGAACAGACATGAAGCAGATCTGTAGGAATTGACTTTCCTCTGCCTCCTCTACAAGCACTTCCACGGCCTGGCCCAGGAACTGATTATGCTATCACTGACACAACAGGGAGAGGCAGTGACTCTCCAGGAAGGGGCTCTTCTTGGGGTGGCAGATGCTGAATTTTCTGCTGACTGAAAACTAAAATAAACCAGGGTAAAAGTAGAAAATAGCGGCATGGATAAAGCAGCCATGTGAACTCACCACAGCCCTGTTCCAGTTCACTACATTCTCCACTTGATGGTCAATTTTTAATGCATAGTAGAGTTATGGGCTGTGGAACTGTAGCCACTAGAGAAGAATGGACAAACTGGTCATTCTTTTCCTTCCTGACCTGGCACATTTATTGGATCTAGAGGGACTGGGCTTAACTGACTCTGTTTATCTCATAACACACACCAGGGGTAGAGAAAGGCAGCTGGTGTTGCCAGTGGGGACCTGAACCAAGCCAAGTAGGGAGGTTTGCTGCAGGCCAGTTCCTCTGCAGCCCCTGTGTCCGCATGCCCACGGGTGGCTGGGGTGTTGGGTGGGCTGCTGAGATGCCTCTCTCACTAGGATCATCTGAGAACAACTGGTCCACATTTTCCAAGGTACTATGGGGGTCAGCCATGAGGGATCATTGAGGAGATTCACTCCTCAACAGGAAAAAAAAGGTGCTAGTGGAGACTGCCCATTTCTGTCCAGTTGACACACTCCTCCCAGGCTCTGTTGGTGCAATATAGAGATAGCTCTAGGTTCTGTCACAAGTCACTGAAGAACTAGTGCTAAAGTCTGCAAACTTAAAATTACTCTTATCAAACCTTTGTGTTGTAGTACTTCCATGTGCAAATATATATTATTCAGTGCTCCCCCTGAAGAATTTCCTGCTTCTGAGGATGGAGCAATTGGTTATAGGTCTTCAGCAACTGCAAGAAATATTTCCTCTCTCTTAGTATCAAACCCATATTATTTAGGCTGAATTTTTTTTCTGGTGGTGGTGGGCAATATGAACAATTGTTGAAAAATCCTGTGCAGGTTGGATATAAACATTAACTACTTGAAAATCTTGTGATGTGCTCTGCAATTTGGATAAAAGTCAATGCCTTGAGTTATAGCCAGTAAGCTGATATACCCTCTGGTGTGTGAAACACAAGGGGTTTGTCAGCATGAACGCAGTTCTGGTTTTCATTTCAGAGCTGGTCAAATCATCACAGAATGCTGGATAAAGGGTCTCCTCATTATACTGAGAGTTCTAGAGGTGCAGTGCTAAGGAGTTGTAATTAAATATCTCCACTCTCTGAAGCACTGCCAGTTGAGAGGAGCTCTGGTAGTACTCATCATGTCCAGAAGTATATTTTTAGCTGAATCAGCTGTGTAGAGGTTTACTGAAATTTTTACATTCTTGTCCCACTCACTGAGATGAAGAAAGGCTACTTATCTTTTCATTTGCTTGATCATAACAGCTTATGCTTTATGTAGTATTTTATGTGTTGTTTGTGTCTTATGCAGAGTAGGTTAGTGTAGCAGTGAGCAGCAATAATGAGATGGCACACAGCTTGGTTCTCAGAGATCTGAGAGCCAGCCAGCGAGCCCCGTTTATTGTATTGTCCTTTTTATATAGTAGGAACCCACGTATATGATTGGCTGGGTTCTACACCACCCTAATCCAAACATATCATACCCGGACAACAACAACACGTGGTTTATCTTACTGTTTTTCCTACCTCCCATGGGAAAGAAGGATTTTCTCATAAGCAGCCCCAGGCAGCAAGCCTTGGGCCGCTACAGGTTAGCAGCAACAGGAAGGCTCAATTAGAGGTAGTAACTACTCTACTCTTTGCAAATTGAGTTCTCATTTACAGCAGTCAATGCTGCAATCAACCTGGAAACTCATAGTTTCTGTTTTAACAGCATGGCAAGAAACACAGTTTGACTAGGGTGTATCCTGTGGAGCCACCACTGACACAGTCACAGGCACACACCTAAGTTTGCTAGAGAAAGAGCATAAGAAAAAGTCTTCTGGTACTCATGAGATACATTTGAAATCCTGAGCAAAACAACTGGGTAACAAAGTTGTCAAACACACTCTGTCTTTAATACAAACTTATTTCTTGATTACTCGAGCGGAAAATTAGTGTAGAGAAAGGGAGCAGTATAATCATTGTAAGTAATTGCGTTAAGACCAAGCTAAGTTTACAATCGATAATGTGGCAATTTTCTTTCTAATTGCTTTGCCACAGGTTTTGAAAAGCTGAAGTATCCTGGATATATGTTATTTTGAAAGAGTTGCATGCACATCAAGAGCCAACAGTTTGTTAACTTGGGACATGGAGGTGTACAGCAGTGCCGAATGGAAAGACAGATGACTGCTTCCTTTTGTGACTTCCCCTGTGCACTAGGCTTACTGCTCTTCATCAACTATAGAAGCTGTGCTTTATTTAATTGTAGATTTTAAAAGGGTTTCAAATGACTTAAGATAAAGTATTTCTGAGTAGAAAAATTGAGTTTATAAATCTATAGAAAGAGGCATGTCATAGTGAATATGCCAAATTTTTCCACGCGGTGGACATCTTGAAATTGAATGCAATTCCTTAAGCTATAAAGAGCTGAAACATATTGCACTTTACACCCAATTTTCCACCCTCGCCCTCTTCTACCTTTTTCAGTGAATTTTCACCTCTCCAAGGTCATTCATCCCTCAAGTTATATTTTTCAGCCTCCACAATTTCAATATTATATTGCTTGTCACCATCAGCTCAGATGTGCTCTTTTTCTTT
>VZRZ01006342.1:44347-80070 GCA_013398175.1 Climacteris rufus | reverse complement strand
TTTTTTTTTTTTTTCTTTCCATCTTTCCCCTTTTCCTTCATGGTCTCTGTCCAGTCCTGCACAGGCCAGCCACCATGGTACCGAGGCTTCTCTGCAGGTTGCATGTGACCAGCATGGGTGTCCTTCCCGTGTGCACCTGATGCCCCAAAGTCCCATTCAGTCCCACTCACCCCTGTGAACAGCGTTCCTGGCTTCTTAAGTTTTGGACAGAAAGGCCTTTTCCTGAACTTCTGCACATATTTGTTGCAGGTAAGCTCTCTCTTCTGTCTCCTCCTCTTTCTCCTCCTCCTCACCAGCCTGTCATCTGGCAGTTTCCTTTCCTCAGCCTTTGCACAGGCCTGCTGCAGTTTCTGCCATCTTTTCTGCACTGAGGTCTCTATTTCTCTGTTTTACTGATCCTCATCCTCCAAGCTGACAGCACATTTTCTTCCTTGCCTCTCTCTTATTTATGATATTCATGTTAAGAAATTTCGGTAATATTACTTCCTTTTACTTCCAGATGAAGCTCTAGTATCTACCTAGTTATCTACCAAAAAAAAAAAGGCAGAAATGCAATCTTTAAAATCTAACTTTTAGCAATTTGAAGGAATTCAGCTATGAAGTGAAGTCAGCAGTGTGGGTTAGATAAAATGGGTATGCCAATGATCAAAGAGCTTCTGTGTGAAGGGAGAAGAGGAAATAACTAACTGATACATGCACAGAAATGATACAGGCAGTGTTGAGAACAAATTAAGTCCCTAATATATATTATCCCTGTATCACATTTTATAACTGAGTGCTTCAGGCTGGTAAGCTGAGAGAGAAAAGAGTCTATTCCAATTGCTTAGTAGTCACTTTCTTAAGGGCATGAGGTTTATGTGATGCCTTTTCATCTGCTAGTCTGCTGTTCAGCCTCACTTCTGGACCTGCTGCAGTGCTTCAGTCAAATCCCCAGGGATATAAAGCTACTCTAGGTTTCCTGGAAGTGGATTGCTGGGTAGAAGAGAAACATCCTCTCAACAGCAAGAGGTGCTTTTAATGCTTCTGCTGAGGAAAAGGCTGCTGTGCAAACACGGTGCTTATGGTAATGCTCTTCCAAATAGGTGAGAGGGTGTCTGACCTGCACCCATGGGGGTTCATGCTCTGCAAGGACCAGACAATTCAGCCAGAGGGCAAAAGGAAGACAGATTTCACTTGCCTTCCTTCCACAGATTTATTAATTACTAAGTACAGGACTTCTCAAAGCACAGAGTTGTGACAGTATTGACTGTGTCCTGTCTCTTCTGTTTTAAAGGCATGTGCTTGGCAGAGCCATAGGGTGTGTTTTGCTGATATTTAGGAAGAATTTTTAATTCTGAGTATCAAATTCCTCTATTTGCTATTTCTGTGTTTCAGATTAAGGCCACCATGTTTGTGTGATATTCTTGGTGAAATGGGGAAAAAAAGTGCATTCCTTCTTCTTTAATAACTGGACTGTCAAAGCTAAAAGAGGCAAAAGTAATTTAATATCCTTCCTCCAAAACAACAACCCTATAAAATAACAGATTTATATTTTGTGTGCACTTAGAAGCTTTTTCTGCTTTCTGGATATCCTACTCAGAAGATCTTACACTTAAGTGCTTCAGTCAATCCAGACAACAGCACCAGAATACTCACAGACAATGACTTGCAGTAACAGATATTTGTCCCAAAACTGGCACATTTTACAGGTAAAGAGAAACTTTCAGGCACAAGAAGAAACAAGCAACACTAACCCTTTTCCCAGTGATCTGACAGGGAAAATGAAGTGAGATAAAGGACTTACTGTGCTGCTCAAAATCAGGACATTTGGGCCTTTTATTGTCTATGACAATTATTTTGGGTCCTGCAATACAGCAATTCTGTTCATTTAATGGTCACAGAGAGGTGGAATCTGGTTTTATAATTGAAAAATGCAGCTAAAGTGAGCCAATTTTTCTGTTGCTTTGCTCTTCAGATTGGGCAGTGTATAGGATTACTTAATTTGGTATAAGAGAGTTCAATTTAAAGTTTTATATCTCTTGAATATAAAGGTAATACTGAGAAGCAGGCCTTGGGCAATCTTCATATATTCTGAATGACTTTAGAAATATTTACCTAAAATCTCTTCTTCCCGCATCCTTGGAGATTCTATTTCTTTTCAAGTTTGATTCCTCCATGTAATTATACAGATAAATAATGAAACTGAAATTTCAGGTAATAAGTATTGTTATTGAATGCCACTGAGCAGTTCAGTGTTTCAACAGTAACAGCTCTTCCTTCCCCCAATCTCTGAAAACTCAAGCAAGTTAATATTCTGCTCTACATATATGAGACACGTGGATAGCTAAGTGTTTACTGTAAATTGTTCAGTTAAAATAATATAATGGAAATTAAAATGTGTGCAGTGAGGGGAGAAAGGGAAGTCTGAAACAAAGCCTCAGAGAAATTGGATTACCTGGTATTTGAAAGTAACTGCTCTATTTTTCCCTTTTTGATCACTTAAATTCACAAAATGATATGGGTCTTCGCATTCATGCCAAATTACTTCAATTGCACTAAAAAAGATACCTTATTCAATTGCTTTCACCTCTCCTGGCATAGTCGGTCACTGCCTTAGGCTTGGGAACCACGGGCCTCTCTGTGGGTGCCAATAAAAGCAGAGGTGGGTAATTAATGCGCAGCAATGTGTGTGATCAGCTGTACAGGGACAGCCAGAGAGCAGATGATGCTGCCCTCTCAGGTTTCTGCACAAGACACATTTGAAAAAGAGGATACAGGATATGAAAATACGTGACTCTTCAGGTTTTTTCACTTTGTACTGCCAGAGTCCAGTTAACGAGATTGAATGTTAACGAGATTTTATAATGCCTCTTGTATCTAATTTAGACATTCATTTTTCTCCCTGCAAAATGTGCTCAAAGTGGAGTTCAGTCCAGGGTTAAATCCTTGCTGCTCTCTATTGTTTATGCTATTAATGCCTGCAAATAAAAATGACTGGAGAAGCTTGTCTCCATAGAAACTAACATCTAACTAAATATGAGAAGAACTTTTCTTCCTTCTTTCTCTTTCTTTTCTGGTCTCCAGACCAGACCAGACCAAGAAGAACATCATGTCCCCACAGAATGAAAGGACTTTGTAATTTAAATATACAGCCTTCCATGCCTTCCCCCACAAACCATTTATTTCTTCTTACAATGTCACTATTGCTCTCACCATATTCTCAATGCATTAATATCTCAATTTACAAAAGAATAGGGGAATTTTGATCACAAAATGCACTAATATTGTGTGAGGATCATTAAATCTGTTTGTAAAAAGTAAACAGAAAAATTGAGAGAAGTCACATGAAAAATTAATTTCAAAATTATTGTATCATCTATCATGACAATGAATTTCATCCAGAAGCTAAAAATTACACAAACCCCATTTTTCAAACCATGCGGTGCTATTTTTGTTTTGTATATTGACACATATAAGACTGAGTTCTTCCAGACTTACGAAAAGTGAAAGTCAAACTGTGTCAGAGAAGTGCAGCATAACAGACGCAGAACATAGCCCATCAAGCTTTATGGCTAAGGTTACATTGTCTTTCTTCAGATGTCCTCTATTTCCTTTTCTAGAAATTTTGTGCTTTCAGAATTTGAGGACTCAAATATACATACAGAATATATATACAGAACTACCACTTCAGTTCTCCACTAGAATTTAAAAAGCAGTGTAAGAGATGCCAATCTCCTCACCTTGTTGGATGTTTTTCTTAATTCATTTTATGTGCAATTCTGAGTTAAACACAGCCTTATGATACATGTATTAGTTAGTATTAGAACCTGGTGTCATGTGTGTGGGTTTTAAAATGCCTTTAGATCACTTTAAAGGAGATGAAGAGCCATGTACTTATAGTCCATAGTAAATAAAAAACTACAAATTGCTGAAGAATCTATACTTCCCATAACTGAACCATAATTAAAACATTTTGTATGGACATTTGGTTTTGAGGCATTTAATATGTCAGAGACAAGTCTCTGAAAAGCTGAGATTGGGATGAATGGACTCTTCTCAAAGGAGTCAGAGTATTTGAACTGTAATGACCAGCTCACTGACAGATATCAAAAGCATGTGAATTCAACAGCTGGCCACTTTCCAGTCAGCTCTCCTAGGCTCCTGCATTTTTTAGTAAGCCTAGTGGTGCCAAAAAGACCTGGAATACTTCAACATTTTTCTTCCCAGTGTGTTATATGTTTCTTTTTCAGAGTGAAATATAATTGATTTGGAGTGACAGAGGAAAAAAATAAAGTGAAAGTACCTTCATGCTTACAGCACTTTGGCTTTTATCTAGGGTGAGGAGGCAGACATGAGGTTTTCCAGCTGTTCCCTTTCCTATTCCTCAGTGATACATGCTACCATCACATCTGGTGAAGATTTATTCAGGTATTAATTGTATGTAAATCAGCTTTGTTGTCATCCTACATGTTTTAGATGGGTTTTGGGCTAGATAAAGGCAGAAAGTGCAGTATGAATACAGAAATATAAATGCTTGTAACATTTCCTCCATGTTTTAATCATACAAACCCATGAATCTCTCTGTACCTTCACAGCTGTGCCAATGCTATTCTGCTACAGGGCCTTCTGCACCCATTGGCTCTGTGAGCAAACTGGAGGAGCCAGGGCAGCACTGGCCCTGACCACAATGTACCTGTGCTCTGGAGGGTCTGTGTTCCAGAGCTCTTTTTCTCTTCTGCAGTGCTACAGGCAGTGCTGCCTTCACTCCATGAAAGGACTCTTCTCCTATGCACGTTTCTGCCTCTGAGGTTACTGTTCATTCGTATAAAGATGACACCATCTCACTGAAGGGACACCCTGAAGCTGGAAGAAGGCCCCCACACTACTGCCCACAGCAGAAGGAAGGTCATTTTTGCAATCACTAAGTAGAACACACCATCCAAGTGCAGTAAGCAGTGAGAGCCTAGTCACGTGGCTTATCCAAGAAAACTTTGAATATGGAGGATGGGGGTCTGATGTGCATTTGCCAAATGCATCACAGGGTTAGGCCATGCCTACTCTGCATGCCAAGATGCAGAATAGGCATGCAGGATCACTTCAGCTGGCAATGAAGGATAGGTCCCAAAAGGAGGATGGAAGAATTAAGTGCTAGGGCTAGGAAAGGAAATGAGAAATAGTTTTCTGTACTAACAAATCTCCAAGACAATTAAGTAGGAAGACCAAAGACATCATGAGTTTCCAGCAATAGAGTCAAACCAGAAAATCTGTGATCTCAGGATCTGGAAAGAAAACCACAGGCCACTCCTTCCCTCCCCATAATTTGTTTGCTGTGGTTCTGGAAGCTCCTGAGCTGTCTATGAGCACCAGAAAGCAGCTTGCCTGGTTCTTCGAGGCCTATAGGATGCAGCAGATTTGGAAGGAGGAGCATTGACTGGGAATGGATGGACCCAGGGGCATCTGCAAAGTCATTGTTGAGGCAGTTCAGATAGCGGAGACAAAGGAGCTAGGTGGGAAAATGTCAGCTATGGGATTACAAGAGCTTCTCTCAAGGTCTGAGAGCTCTTTCTCACATTCTGCTTTTGAATTTGAGTTTTTGACTGTCATGATGGAGACTTCCAGAAAGTACTGGAGCAGCTGTGGCCTGGACTGTGGGGAGTATTATCACTATTAAGTATTGGTGCCCTTATTTTTAGTTTACTGGCTTCCTCTGACATCATATTAATCTCTCTGAGAGTCACTCTAAGACCAAGGCACTTTTATTTTTCCTAAGTGTACTTGAATAAAAATCTATGCCCAGACCAGGGCATAAGGAGGTCTATAGATACATTTAATCCAAGGGGGCTCTGAAGGATTCCAGTAGAGAAGAAAGCGGATATGTGCCAAGTCTCAGCTTTGCTGGGAGAGAGTCACCAGGCAGCCAAGGGGATGCAGGTGGAGCAGCAGGACCAGGGCATTGTGTTCCCATGTGTCACACACTTTGGGCAGTTTGAGAAGCAGTGAATGATTAGAAAATGCTGTAGACCCTTTGAAGAGTGACAACAATCTGTATTTTGTGAACTGGGAACTTACTGTGGTTCAGCCAAATTCTCAGCACTTCCATGGGCATCTGAAATGTAGTTGATCATGGAGACACAGATGTGGAGACAAAGCTGGTCCTTGGTAGCACTGGGGCAGTGAGTTTTCCCAGCTCTGGCCTTTCTGGAAGCCCTGTCCTTTAGCAACCCACGGGCTGTAGGGGTGCTGATCTGCAGCACCAAAACCAGTGGGTGGTGTAGGTAGGGGCATGGGCTGTTTCACTGGAATGGGCCTTACAGAGGGGAACTGGAAATAAAGAAGAAATGTGCTAGGGCTTGTAGGATTGTGGTTCTTCCTGAAGGTACTCATAAGAGGGTAAGTTGGGTGTGCCTGGGGTAGTCTGTGGATGTACCATCTTATGGTCTTTGTTAGCAGTATGTAGGGTAATCCTTGGAAAAGTGCTAGTTTAGAAATATAGAGCCAAGATTTCCAAGAGAGAAATCAAAGGGATTTTTTTTTAATGATGCTCACAGAAAATATATTTTCCTGCAGGAAGACAAAATGTTACTGCCTTCACTTCTCCCTTAAAACTTCCCTCTGCATTTTCAGCCACTTTTGTGGATTGGTTTTATTACAAATAATACAGTACAATATTCAACATTTCAATTCCTGCTTATTTCAAATGAGCACAAAGCCAGCCCATCAATACCACCTGAGCCTCAGACATGAGACAATACAGAAATATGGACCTCTATCTAATTTACTGTAGTGATGGTATTATAGATTGACAAAAGAAACTGTTGTAAAAGTACTTAGTCTCTGAATTGTGAAATTTTGTCACTTGCGGGGGAAAACCACAGCAAGTATATAATCACATTTAATCACCACCCCAGCAGTGAAATGACCAATGAAGGGAAGCAGAACTGTATTGAATTTTGAACATGTGGAGGAAAAAATCTATGGCTGTCACAAACAAGTGTTTCTTACAAACAGGTAATTATTCATAATGAGTAACGTAATGATTTCTCTAGTTTTCTTTGGTAAGTTGCATCAAGACATCAACGATGACAGACTATAGACAAAACCATAAGCAAAGAGCACAATGGAATGCTCACCCTGCTCAGCAGGTGGGTGTTTGAGCTGTATTATAGCAGCATCTTCTGGGCTTTGCAATTTAGTAGACAGACACTTGACATTCCCCTCGAAATAAATTTATTTTCTCTGTGAACTGTCATTTCTGGAAAGGATTTCTTCAAAATTTTAATTGTAAATATTAACGGTTTGTACAAGAATCTTGAAGGCTAAGGGCAAAAATTGATCTACTATGAATAGAAAACCATAAACAACCAACCAAATGGAAGGAGTTTATTATCAAATGTTATAAAGATGAGGGGAGTCTGGGATTCATAGCTCTGACAATGGTTGTTAGTTGGCATCTGCTTTTTCTTTTGTCTTCTTTTCTTATGAGAAATTGTCCAGAGTCTTAGCTTTGAATTTGTGTGAGCTCACAAACAATAAAAATAGGATTAGTTATCATATTGCAATACAAAGGGGGTAGCCTGGAGGAAACTGAAGAACATTTCAAATAAAATTGCTGTATTAGAACTCATTAAATAATTCGCATGCCATATATTGAACTTCCATCTCAAGAAGGAGCTAATCACCTTTGAAGGATTGCAGGTGTTTCCTGAAGCAGCAGAATTTGAAGGCTCCAAGACTTGACTGGACTGGGTCTTTTGTGGAAAATCATGGTGAACAGACAGTGAGCCAGAGTTGATGGTAGTAAAGTAAATGTAAACCCTGGGAGACAATCTTTCTCAGTATTAGATTAAAAAAAAAAAAAAAGGTGGAAAAAAAATTAAATATTTACTTAATCTAATCAATTAATTCTGTGTCCAGCAGTTAGTGTTGTTAATTTGATTAAATTATAAAAGCTTGAAAAGACAGAGGCAGATTTTCTTTTCTTTCATTCCATTCACTGTGCTGTGATAAAATAGACTCCACTAACAACTAGTACCGGATACTAAGGATTTGACAGCAAACCATCATTGAGATTTTGGAGGTTTTAAGAGGTGAAGAGGAGACTAGCATTGAAAGCTGAAACCTAAGGACCCATTTGCAGTTTGCAACCAGCTTCTTACAACCAAAACTTGCAATGAATCCAGATGCTTCTTTTAGCATGAGTTAGGTTCAGATCCATCCCCTAAAGGATTAGATGTGTACGTTTATCCTTTCTGGGGTATTAGCAAGCCTGTTTGATAGTACCACTCCAAACAGCTGCTTATGAAGTTTCTTTTCTTCATCCAGCCATCAGGTAGCTGAAAAGCAGTGCTATTTTGAAGTTGATGATGGAGAGTGAGTCTCACTGCTGTATTGCTGGAATTTTACACCATGAAAATTTCAAAATCTTTCCCATGGACTCCAAAAGACGTTACTCACTTGATGTCACTAGATTTATTTGTACTGTATGGTCCTGGGTCATGACAATATGAAAGGATTTACAGAACTGGCAGTACTGAACAGATTTTGCAGCATCCTTTGGCAAGTGCCTCTGGAAGTATGCTCAGCAGAGAGAAATAAAATACTGGCATACAGCTGGTGAGGCTGTGGCAATGGGCAGAATCATTGCGTGTGAGATAGGTACACTGACTTCCCATCACCATTCCAGGACATGTTACTACCAACAGACAAACAAAACCCATTTGACTTTCATGATCTTCCCAAGAAACAAAATTGTGCATACTAACTAGAAATGTAAGAGGAGTCAGTTTTTCTGCAGACAATCTGCTACTTCTGTTATAGGAATTAACAGAATTCAGAGCCTGACCTGCTTGTCTTGTTGGTAAGTGTTGATTTCTTGTTTTCCCAAAGCTATGTCCAAGGAAAAGTGTAACTAGACCATGGAGCTGAGACTCTAGGGAAAATGGACCCCCTACATTACGGAACTGCCTCATCAGGAGGTTAAACTTCAGGTTTCCTGCAAACACAGACATATTTTCCTGTGTCACTTGAATGGCCAAAAGACAGGCAATTCACTGAGTTACAGAGCTATTTATATGTAAAAGTACATCAGCATCAGGATGGGTAACTCCTGCTTCCTAAAGGAGTGTATCTCAAGGCTGCACATGAACACGGACTCTTTGATGTCTGAAAAGGGTTGGATTAATGGTGTCCCAAAGGGTTTCTCCTCTGAACCTGAACAACTTTTTCCTTTAGGCATATGGAAACTGGCTCAGTTGGAAACATGTCAAATTTTCTTTAAAATTGTCACATAAGCTAGAAGTTACTGAGGAGAATAAAGAAAGCAAGCTATGAGATGCTGGAAAGCAGTGCCACGGGGCGGGACCTGCGAATCCTGGTGGATGGCAAGTTGAACATGAGTCATCAGTGCCCTGGCAGCCAGGAGGGCCAGTTCTGTCCTGGGTGCATCAGGCTCAGCATCACCAGCCAGCAGGGGAGGGGATGGTCCTGCTCTGCTCTGCACTGAGGCAGCCTCACCTCGAGTCCTGGGGGCAGTTTTGGGCACCACAAAATAAGAAATCTATTAAACTGTTAGGGAGCATCCAAAGGAGGGCAACAAGAATGGTGTAGGACCTTGAGGGGAAGCCATAAGAGGAGCAGCTGAGGTCACTTGGTTTGTTCAGCCTGGAGAAGCGGAGACTGAGGGCAGATCTCATTGCAGTCTGCAACTTCCTCATGAGGGGAACAGGAGGGACAGGCACTGATCTTTTCTTTCTGGTGACCAGTGACAGGACTAGAGGGAATGGCCTGAAGTTGTGTCAAGAGAGATTTAAGTTGGATATTAAAAAAAGATTCTTCACCCAGAGGGTAGTGGGGCACTGGAATGGGCTCCAAAGTGAATTGGTCACAACCCCAAACCTGACAGAGTTCAAGAAGCCTTTGGACAATACTCTGGGACACATGGTGTGACTCTTGAGACTGTCCTGTGCAGGGCCAGGAGTTGGTCTTGATGATTCTTGTGGTGTCCTTCCAATTGAGAAGATTCTGTGGTTCTGTCTAATTTTCTTAGGAATACAAGTAAGAAACTGCTGGGACTTTCAAAGACTGCATTTACAACTTAAACCTAAACACTAGATTTTCTGGCTGGAGGTGGAGGATGAAGAAAATAATACTATTGAGTCTCTGGAACAGTCTACTGAAACAGGCTTATACAACATGTATTATATAGTTTGTGAAGCCAGAGCAGCTGGAGTTTTCATTTTGAAAAGCAACTCAATAAAATGAGCAGCTGTGAAAAGCACATGGAATGGGAATTAAAATGAATGTAAAATAAATCTATGCTCAAACTTTATTTTCTCATTTTAATATGGCACTGCATTCAAATAGGAATCATTGCAAACTGTTCAAGCTAGAAAAGGACACAAAGAAAGAAAAAAGTCTGTGATGAACATTCTCAGTTTTTCTGGATTTGTGACAATAACCTAAGAAAAAGTAATGAAGAACAGTATTGTATTCAAATTGAGTGTGCAAAATTCACTCAGGAAGTTCTAGGAAAGTACTTTAGATTAACTACATTATGTAAGCCTCCTACCCAACTCTTTCCAGATACAATTCCCTTAGTCAGTAGATAGATCATAACATTCATGTTATTATAAAGTCACTAAAAGTTCCCAAAGTCTATACTGGCTCATTTTTTTTTTTCACATTGGTGACTATCCATGATTAGGAATTTTTTTCTCTAATTCATGACTTTGTCATTGTGTCATCAATTTCTTACACTCATTGAAGTTGGTCTTTAAGGGTAAGTTAATTCACAAGAATTATTAATTATGAATCTGTCAGATTAATTGTGAAACTCGATGAACATTATAAAACAAGTGAATTGAGACAGAACAGGTTCTATCAGGGAATCCTACAACAATTAGGTGAAGTAACCTAAAAATTGAAATTTTCCTTCTGAAAGTGGACCCATAGCTGAGAAAAGGAGTTTGAGATGTGACCTGAGGAAATGGAGCAAGTTTAGGTGATGAATGCAATCCCTTTCCTGTCAGAATAAGAGATATTTGACAACCTCCCCAGTAAGCTACCTCTATGCAGTCATGGTCGGAAGAATGTTTTTGTCCTCAGAAATGAGAACTGCAGCTTCTTTGTCCATCAAAGTTCCTCTTGTGGCAACTTAAATAACATCTGTTAAACATATAATGAAGACTGGATCATTGAGCAATTGTCACTGAGAAATTGCAGACAGCACAGCTCTTCTTTGCTCTTTTAATACTATAGACTAAAACCTATTTTTTGACATGCGGCATGGCCTTTTACTTGTGGAAATATCAGTAGTTAAGGAAGGCTGACACTTATGAAAAAGAGTCTTCTGAAGATACAGGGACAAATTTAAATGAGTCAGAATATGGGAAATATAAGCCATTTAGATGACAAAACATCATATCATTGACATCTCCTTTAATTTTTGTCTTGATTTATTTCATCTCAAATGGCTGTCAGCAACAGAAGAGTGAAGAATGAAGTTTGTTGGTCTTCACATGTTACATAACCAACTACCCAGAGTGAAGGCCCCAGCTGATTACCCTACCAAATTTCTCCTTACAGGAAGGAAAAGAAGGCAGAAAACACAATGCCTCTTTTCATTTGCATTGAAGATTTTAGAAATTCTTTGTGCTGTAAATGGGCCTTGAAAACTTCTACTATCCCTTTAATTTGCTTTTCCCCAGCTTTCGTTATCCAACCTTCTCATTTTCTACTACCACATTATTCTATTTTGTATAACTTGATTAAGATCTGATGGCTGAGATTAAATACATTGTTTTGCTCTCTTTGAATGACAGTTGTCACTTCTGATATTATAAGCAGCTGTAAAAATCTTCATTTGCATGATCAGTGGCAGGACAATGTCCTCCTTCTTGTGATCCCTTCAAAAAACTTCCCTCAAAGCCCTCACCATTTCCTGATGGAAGGTCCTACATTCCCGGAACACTCTACCTGGTGCATTAAACCTACAAAAGTACTCCTAGCAGGATGACCAGCGCCCTTCTACAAACTTCCTGCGGACACTGTCTCTGAAGGATCTGTTGTTTTATTTATTTTTGTATTTATTTTATTTTGTTTTGTTTTATTTTGCTTTCAAAGTCTTCAAGATTGAGTGTCTGGGAAGTCCCCTGACATTTCATGCGATACGAGTATCCCATGTCAGATACCCCAAGGATCACTCAGCTAAATCAGGAGCATTTAGAAATCCTCCCTATGACATTTATAACAGTGAAAAAAGCATATAGAAATGTGAAAGAGAGAACTCTAAGGACAAAGGCAATTTGCTTCTGGTATATCAGTGCCCTCCCTGGTAAAAAAACAGGAGTTCATATACTTGTTCATATTCAGTTGGAAATTGAAGAGGTTCAGTCAATTAAGACACATTTGATAGTGTAAGATTATTTTAGATTTTACAATATTTACCAAGAGGTAACAATTGTAATACCAGCACCTATTTCTATGCTTCTTTTGGACAGTGTGATATAGTGCCCAATGTAGACTGAAGTCTTGCCTGGGTACCAAACATGAGTTTGAGTCTAAACTGCTTTGTAATATCAGAAGTTTCAATTCTACCCTGGTTTCAACCTGGACAAACAGGTTCATTCAACAATGCCTGATTTTTCAGAAAGAACATATGATTTGAGTGTGCAAAACAGATGCTCTCTGCTTTTTACTCAGAACTCATTATAATAGGATTCACGCTGTCGAAAAACTCTTTTGCAGAATTTGATAGTCCTTAGTTGTGTTTTAATTATTGTATAATTATGTAGAGAATAGCTAAAAGATCTTTCCACATTAAGAGGGGTTACACAATATAGTGCACTTCTCATGCAATGACAATAATTAGGGAGAACAGGATGTTGTACTGCAATAATGCTTCTCCCTTTCATCTAGTCTCTATTAAGAACAGCAAAATTCATGCTCTCTTTGATGCAGCTGAAGCCTATTTCTTCATTTTGCAATTTCCACCGGGTGCAGTGCTGTCTTTAGCAGAAAGCCTTTGAGCTGGCCCCTGCAAGAGTGAACTTCCATTGCAGTACACAAGAAGAGATGTGGACAAATCCTATCAAAAAGAATGATGTGATTAATGTATAGCTATGTAATACGTTGGTTTTAAAAGGTTGTTCGTCACACACAAAAGAGCTCCTATGTTAGAACATAATTATCAGTGTATTTGTTAATACCTTTGTTTCATTACAAACTAAAAAGTGAACTTTTCCTTTTATTCTGAAAATTGTCTTTGACAAAGCCTCATCTTTTGCAGAAATCATTCTAACTGATTTTCCTTTGATGATTCACTGAAATAATAGCAAAGATCCATGAATAATCTTTGTAAGACCCTTAAGTATAATTGTGGTAAGCAGTTTAACTTCAAAGGCAAAACACCTAAGACAAAGTAAAATTATATACTGTAGCCCACTAATAAATTTTCTTGAGAATTACTTGTTCGTGTAACTCAGAAATAACCATTCAAGTAGTTCCACTATGTGTTAAATCCAATGGAGTGATCTTCTATAATTCACTGAAAAATAATATTTTTGAAACAGTCTTTCCTATTAAACCTCATTGTGGAAATTCTCACAACCTGTACAAAGACAAAAACTTGTTATTGCCTCCTCCTCACTGAAGTTAAAAAACATTTACATAGTTTCTATCGGATTCAGAAGTGTTGAGGAAAATCAAACCAGCAAATTAACTGAACAGCAGATACCAGAATTTTCGGTTCTAACAGAGCAGCTTTTTATATGTGTGCTGCTGGTGTCGAATAAGTATTTCTTAATTTTCTTTTACAAAGTTAGACCAGTTCATTAGCTAGTCAATTCAAACTTTAAAAACATAATTGCAGTTTTGAAAGCAAATCTTTCTGTCTAGACATAGAAATTGAGTATAATTGTCCTCTTTGAACACTACCAAAGAAGGAGGTGGGAGCAGGGATATCCATAGATACAGCCACAGAGGGAGAAGACCAATGCAATGTGAGGGCAGTCTCTCATGCCACCCCACCGTGTACACAGTAATGGAAGATTCTGGAACATGCTAAGGATCTATGCAGAGGAATAATCAATCATTTTAGAGTGCCATAGCTCCCATTTAAGGAGAAATGGGAAGTCCAAGTGCAAAAAAAGCAGCAACAGCTTCAGGAGGAAACGAAGTCTGTGAAGGTGAACATACGTCTCTCCCCTGAAACTGCTGGCCTGCTGTGTCCACAGGTGTGGGCAGGCATGGAACAACCTGGGCAGTTAAGCAACCTTCCAGATGCATACCATGGGTTTAATTCTGTGTTACTGTGAAATTGGCATGTATAGTAGATTTTTAATGCCCTTCCAGACTCTTTTGGATCGTCACAGTTGCCCACTTGGTTCTCCCCTGCCCTGTAGGTTGTGCTGGCTCTCTGATTCTACATCAGCAGGTTGGCAGAGATAATCTTTGTCTTTTGCTGTCTAATTTCTGCTTTTCCTCTTTCAAACCAAAGCTCTGCTGGTTGCTTTCTGGATGTCACTGTGAGTTATGAAGAGGTCTAACCACTCTGCCTGCTGACTTTCCCACAAAGAGCTTCAAGCAGTCAAAGATCTTTAAAGCATTTTACCCTGGCTGGGTATAGAAACGCTCTGGAAACTGAGAACTTCGAAGATAGCATCTTGCAACAAAAATGTTTTCAGAAGTTATAGAAAGCTGAAAATAATTTTTGTGGAATATTAGGTATTACAGATATTTTTGTTGCTGGCAGTTTGCTTAGTTTTTGAGCAGGGTTTATAGAATAATAGCATATCCTAAATTGGAAGGAACCCACAAGGATCACCAAATCCAGTTCCTGGGTCAATTCTGTAATTTTTGATATCACTGTAACACGTGTCTACTGTGTGTTACCTTTTCTTTATACACCTATGCTTCTCCACGTAAAACTTAACAGCAAACAAGACAAGAAAAGAGAAAGAACAGAGAAATTCTTCAGCGTTTTGTATTCAAGTATCTTTTTACCAATCAGTTGTTTAGCAAAAGATTATATCAAATCCACTAAAACTTTATTTTTTAATGCCCGTGTTTTAAAAAATTATTTTAATTTAGGAGAACAATTTAGCTGCAATGTTTTCATTCAAGTGTTACAAAAGATGTACAAGCTCTGACCTATGCAAGTTTATAGCTTTCTCTCCAGGTTCATCCTGTAAAACTGATATAATTGCAGCATATTTAATCGATCCAGAGATTTGTGACAGAACTATTGAAGTTGTGCAGTCTTTAATTAGTTCCTGCAATATGTGACAGTGCTCTCACACATACAATCAGCCTTTCAGGTTATAATGCAGTCATGTAAGACATTGACGTATTTATTCAGACTTGTGTAATTAGATAGAATGAGTCCTTATATGTATGCTAGGCAGTAAAGTTAAAAAATTCATAAAGTTTACGTAACAAAAGCATGTTGTTTCAAAAGGCCATTGACTTCCAGGTTTTCAGCAATGAAAAGAAGATTGTGAAAACAATGAGATATAAAATCCAGTGTTAGAAGTTTGTTAAAGACAGACAGTAATGAAACACCTTTGATCAAAGTTAAACATGGCACAGTGACCACCTTCAGGCATAGGCCTCTAAGGAAATAAAGATTGCTCCTAAGTGTTAAACAGGATAACAGACATTGCAGAGAAGGGCTCTCGAGAAGCAGAGTTTCTGGATTTTCATGAAAGCAGAGTTTTCATATGTGATGAATTCCTTCAAGTGATGTTTCCAGGTGGACTATGGCACAGGTGACTGTGAGCAAGAAAGCAATTATTTTGGTTTTTTTTGCTTTGAATTCATGTCACATAGCGCTCACCCTCTCCTATTTCCAAAGTTCCTGCATGTTGTTTTGTCACATGCAATCAGGATTTTACTGAAGACACATAAAGGAGAGGGGCCTGGCCACTGAAACTCTGAATATTTAATTTTTCATGAATGCAGGTTTTGTACACTTTTAATTTTTTTAAAATTAGACCAGTAATTTATGGATATTATTTGTGGGCAAATACTTAGGACAACTAAGAAAGCACATTTAGGGCCTATAAACATAAAGGCAAATAATTTTCTAGGTACTTGCAGGAAGGTCTATGCTCACAGATGTTTCCCTTTCTAAACAGATTTGAAATACTGAGTCCATCTGGATGAACTCACTCCCCAAACTCAATGGGACTAATTATCCACTCTGATATGGTTTTATGACCTACAGCTTTAATTGTGGCTGGAAAAATATGACTCCTATTGACAGATGTGGAATCACTCCTAATAAGATATAATGACAGTGCAATTATGCATACACCTGCAAACATTGTGTAATGCTGCTGTTTGGCTGTTTCTGCAATTTTGTTTCATCACACTAAAGTTTCAGCAGGACTTTTGGCTGTGCCTAAGGACAAGGTACCAATATTTCTCAAGTCCCCAAATAAAAGTGAAAGTGCTGGAGACACATAACAAAGTCTGTGGATTTTTTTAATATATATATTTTTTTAAATAGTGCCTTTTATGTCTGGCACTAACTGTCAGAATTTCTAGAACCTTTAATGCTGTTTTAATATCAGGTAGTCCTGTTCCTCCACCTCTCCTCAATCTTGATCTTTTCCCGTGGGAGCTGCCACCCTTCTCACTGGTGCTGTCAACAGGAAGATGAGTCAAGCATCCCTGTGCAGTGACTTCATGCACTCAGGCAATCTGGGTGCTACACAGTTGTTGACAGATTTACCCACTCTGAGTGTAATAGCAGCATCCATCATAAGCCTCTGCTTGTCACATGAAAAGTGTTAAATAAGGCCACATTTCATTAACACCTATAACTTTAATCACAAATGCTGTAACAGCAAAAAGTTTAACTGTTGTGTAAAGATAATCAAATACACCCTAAAGGCTGTAATCTTGCTTATTAAATGGATACCATCTTTCATATTTTGCCTTTCAGCAATTACTTGAGCTGTGGCAACAGCTTCATATGAACAAGCACTTGCAGCTTATACTTTGTGGGATTACTTGCACACTGAGTACATTTTCTTTTGTGGCATTAATAAGCTTGTCTCCTGTATACATTTCTGAGAGGAACAGAAGAAACAACGGTGTAGAAGGCGGCTTTATAGTTGATGCTACAGTGGAAATGGAAACTATATTGCAAAGAAAAGAAAAAACTCCTTGGAATGTGGTGAGATATTGAATTACCTCTAGCAAGGCATATTAAACATTGAGAATATTTGCAGGGAGCATTTTCTTTTTCTTTTTCTTTTTTTTCCTTGTTTTTCTTTTTTTTTTTTTTNNNNTTTTTTTTTTTTTTTTTTTTTTGGAGGGGCAGGGCACAGAGGGAGTCAAACCTCTTACATATCTCCTTTTTTTTCTGCTTCATCCTAAAGGAAGTTTTTTTTCCTGTTAAGATAAAAAACCCTAAAACCTCCCTCTATTTGGCCATCTCCTTATTCTGCTGGTGAATTCAATTGAATGAAGCTAAAAATGTTATACTTTGGCTTTTCAAATTTCTTCCTCATGAGACAAGTGTGAAGCTTATAAGTAATAAAATTATGATATTGTTTAGCTTGGAAAAGACCTGCTAGGTTGTTGAGTCCAGCCATTAACCTAACACTGCCAAATCCTCCTCTAAACCATGTCCTTGAGAGCCACAGCTACACATCTTTTAAATAACTCCAGGGATGTAACTACAGCACTTTCCCTGGGCAGCCTGATCCAATGTTTGACAACCTTATTGGGGAAGAAATTTTCCTAACTGACAATCTAAACCTCCCCTGGTGCAACTCAAGGCCATTTCCTCTTGTCCATTTCTGCTTTTTACCTGGGAGAAGAGACCAACCCTTACCATTCCTCATAAGACTTGTGCTCCAGCTCCACTGCCCTTCTCTGGACTCACTCTAGCACCTCAGTGTCTTTCTTGTAGTGTGGGGCCCAGAACTGCACACAGGATTTGAGGTGTGGCTTCAGCAGTGCTGGGTACAGGAGGACAATTACTGCCCTGATCCTGCTGGCCATGCAATTTCTAACCCAAGCCAGGATGCCATTGGGCATCTGGGGCCCGTGCTGGCTCAAGTTCAGCTACCTGTCAACCAGCACTCCCAGGTCCTTTCCACTGGACAGCTTTTCAGCCACTCCTCTTCAAGCATGTAGTGCTGGGGTTGTTGTGACCCAAGCAGGATCCAGCAGTTCACATTTTTGAACCTCATACAATTGTCCTTGGCCCATTGATCCAGCTTGTCCAGATTCCTCTGCAGAGCTTTCCTACACTCCAGCAGATTGACACACACTCCTGCCCAGCTTTATAGTCCAGTTACAAGTGATGATTGGAGAGGACTATAAGAGCAATTTGAAAAACATATTTCAGTGGGGAAAAAATATTCCCCTCTGAGAATAAAAGCTCTTTCTAATGAAAGTAGTGAGAGTAGTGAATACAGACTGTTGTTTGATCAGAACTCAATTTTTCTCTATATCTTTCATCTCCAGATATATTTCCTTGCCCTTGAAAAATGTGCAGTTTTCCTGATATGACCCTTTTAGAAGTCCAAAACAGAGGAGTGAGGAAGAGCTGAAGATGTGTCAAGTGTTTTGTTGAAGAACATTGAGGACACACTCCTGTTCCCTCTAGCATATCCATTGTTACTGCAGCCACCACTAGGATGGTCTGCTTGGCAGCACTGGGATCCCTTGAGGGACATAAACTCTCAGGTTTAGATGTGTTTTCATTGTGTTGGTTTGGTGCAAGGTGATAGAAGGGCAAACCAACAAAACATGGGTGGTAGAGTCAGAGGAAAGGGGGTGGGAAGAACTGGAGAGACAGAGTTATGAGCCTCATTAAGGTTGCACTGCACAACCTTTAGAAAGAAAAACATCAAGGATCAGAAATGCAGTTTGCTGGAGACCTTTTCTGACAGCTGTTGCAAATCCTTGTTTAGGATTGAATAAGCAGGAAGGACTGTATAGTGCCATTCAACATGGCATAACTGCAATTGCTAATTAACCCAATTTTCAGAGGTTCACAACTGTAGCCAGGAGAAGATAGCTACCTACCTCATCATTACCATTTCTTTCTCCAAGTGATACTCAGAAAAAGGAAAGAGGTTTCAGATGGTCACTTCCCTTAGATCTGTGAGTGCACTGAGATTAATACAGATAATTCTGGTACACGCTCATGAGAATTGACCCTTGTATGACCGTCGGTGGTGTTCTTTCTCTGTGTGCTGTTGAGGGATGACTGTGGAGTGAAAGGTCTCCACGAAGTTATTGCATGTAACCAAGAAAACTACAGGGAAGGCTAAAAAATACCAAAACTAGTGAAAAAGTTTTTAGTGAAAGAAGTTTCTTGGAGAAAATTTAGCATGGTGTTAGGAGGAAAGGAACCTTGGCTATAATATCATAGAATAAAGTCCAAAACAGAGTTTAAAGTATTTGCAGAGGAGTTGCTGGTCCCTTAGAAACCCACGCACATAATCATCTCAAGGACAACTACAGTAAGGAGTCATGCAATCACTGGCATTCATTTTAATTGCAGAGACTGGGAAAATACCTAATTCCTTCATTTATGCTGATGAGTTGGTAACAGATTAAAGAAAAAGTGATACTATAAGTGAAGACAGGCTATGTAGTGGAAATCTTTAAAGGATGTATTTGAGTTGTATTTTATTTGTATCCCTGTTAAATGAGAACCAGCAATAGAAACCATTTATTCTTCTTCTTGCTTATTAGATTAGGTTTATGCAAGGCTCTACTTTTGGCACATTATCATCAGTAAAAAACTAGCACTATGTTTATATTTGATTATTTTCTTCCATCATTTAAAAAATAGTTATTGCTCTAAAAGTTAAAAATTAGCTACAATCATATGTTGTAAGACTGTGGTATTTTCTATGCAATGTAGTTGTAGGTTGCATTTCTGATGAGGACTTTATTAGGACTACAGGGGGCAGTTAAATAAATATGATTAATTCCAGACTACTGTTGATTTGCCACCTACTAACCAAATGAATATTCAGAAGAAAAGGTGAACTAATATCTGAAAGCCCAGCAAAATCCTGCTGTACCTAGGTGCTGAAGTGATATCTTTAATATTGTCCCTGATTTCACCTGCAAGATTGGTAATCACCATCACCCAAAACCACATGAAATATTCCAATACTTGATCATCCAGATGCCAGAATCAACATAAAAAATGGCAATAATTCCCTTTCCAGTATATGCCAGATAGATCAGGACTGGAACCTACAAAAATGTGTTCACAACAAAAAACCAACAAAAATCAATGCATCTTTGTGTTAAAAGTCTACTGGCCAAAGTCCTGGGCATGTATAAGGTCTACGAAGACAATTAGGCTGTGAAGGTGGAACTTTGAGGCTGGAAGGTGGATCCCTGAGGAATCACCTATAGAGTTTATGAACAAGGCAGGATGAGACCTGGGAAATGAGGTCTGGGTTAATAATATCAATGCTGACAAAACTCAGGCTTCATATGGGTGCTTAGACATAGAGGCTTGGTGCAGATAGTGGTTTGACAACACCTAAACACTTTTACTGAGTCTTACCTCAAGTAACTTTCCCCTGAAATGTTAATCTAGTGTTATAAGCAATAATTCTTTGTCAACTTTTCCCCAGAAGAACTGAATAACTTACTGCTTCTCCCTTGCTAACAATGACCAAGGGAGGACTTTCTAATAGGACTAACTATGCATTTTATCTAATTGTTAAGCATAATTAGGCTAAATATAATTAAATTAAAGTCAGAACTAATTAAACTAAATATAATTAAAGCCAGAACAAGTGTTTCTAAGCATTAGTTATATTAAACTCTGATGACTTTTGTTCAGACCTAAAAAGAGCTACTGGGGTGCTTTGTGTTTTTTTGATTCTTCGGGTTTTCTGTGAAGATATAGTATTCTTTACATACATAGTCTCTCACATATCTTTTGATGCCTAGGTTATCTAGGCATTTTATTGCCTAGAATAAGCACAACAACATGCCTGGTTGCACAGCCAGGAGGAAGGATGCATTCCACTATGTTATCCAGAGAAGGAAAATGGAAAAAATGCAATTAATTAATCAACAGAGAATGCTTAAGGTATTAACAAAACAGGGAAACAGAAAAACACACTGTCATAGCTGAAAGGGATATAGAAAATCTTTTAAAACCCCATCTGCTTCTAATATAATTTACTCTGGCTTTGTATTTCTATAGTTTATTGATTTGAACCACCTTATAGTCTGTATCCCTAGGGATAAGTTTAGAATGGCATATATAGGATTAAACATCATTAAGTTTGCAATGTGTTCAGAGACTGTAGCAAGGGCAAGAACTGATTCCACCGGAGGCATTAACTGTACTTCTCAGAGCCAGGCTACATTCATTGATTCTCTACAGTTTTAGCATTTTAATTTGAGCATTAAGATTGCTAAATTCAGTCTGTAAGTGATCCCGGAATGCAGCAGCCAAACACAAAAAAAATTCTGCTGAATATTAAATATGACATTATGTTATACAGAATGAACTTAGAGAAGAATAAAACCAGAGCAAAATAAATGCTTTGAAAAATTAAATGAAGCTCACGAAAGGTAATAAAAAATTAATATCTAGGTGCTTGATTTTTCCAAGTTTTTCAACAGCCTGCAGCTTTCAGCTCACAGCAGCTGCTAGAGCATCCACTTCTGCCTTTATACTCTTTCTATAACCCAGTAGTATAAAACCAATATGAGACAAAACTGAGGCCTCCCAGTTTCAGCTAAGAACCAAACCAAGCATATTGAAAGCATTTTATTTGAAAGTTTCTACCCAGTCCATAAACTAAAATCTGACAGGGAGATGCCAAATCATATCTTTATCCTACCTACTTTTCACTATGCAACAAACTCCAAGTACTCTTCTGTACAGAACAAAATGCATGTAATCTGACATGTATACTTGACAGTAAGCAATTACCCCCTCATTCACACATGCACAAATATACACAAACTTATACACTTATACATCTTCATCCTTAAATACAGTTTGCCAAAAACCATAAGATTCTTGTGAGTGTATGTCAGGGACATGAATTTTCATAGACCTGAGTTATCATCTTTTCCAGGGGCTTGGTTAATAACATATGACAGAAGGAGGACCACAGTTTTCACAGTGTAATCTAGGCATGACACCACTCTTGAGAACTCCATTGCAGAGGAGAACAAATAATGTAGATTTAAATGTTTTAATGTGATATTTGTGGGGGTGCAGGGGTCTCACTGCAAATCAGTCAGCCCTGGCCTCCTAGGTCATTTACATGACTTTGAAAAATTGCAGCTTTCTGCTGAGTCTATTACCAATTTATTTCTCACGGAGCATTTGCTGATTTTAATAATGATGCAGCAGTGGCTCAATTTTTAAAGAAATGCAGAAGAGACCAAGGGAAAACTAGAGACAATCAAAGCTAATCTTTGTTTCAGAAAGCTTGGCATTGCCAAGCACTTGGCATTTCTCACTTTCCCTGTGTCTTGGCACAGGGAGGTTGGACCTTGCAGAGCTGGTTATATGTGCTGGGAGGTGTGCTGCACCCTGGCAGTGGCTGGTAGTCAGAATTAACAGACAAAGCAATACAATCCCTTTGGAATTAATAAGCCACCTCTTCAGGATGAACTTTCTTTTTTCTTTTTTTTTTTTTAATAGAGAAGTACTTTTGGGTGGGATGGGAAAAATTGGATATGCTGGGGAAGGATTTGGTGAAGGAAGGGGCAGGGTTTTGTAATGGAGATGAGTAGAAGTCTTGTTTATGATTTTGTCTTTTTCCATTCTGTCTTTCAGAGGGTAAAACTGAGAATATTATGGTACAAAGCACTTGACAGAGAATTATTTGATCCTCACTGCTTTGTTTTACACACTTTCCTTCTTCCAGCCTTCAAACTTAGTTCTGGATTTATCCCACTTTCCTCTGACTCTTATCACCTTAGTCTTTTCTTGACTCTTTCTTCACTTTGACATTCCCTGTTCCTCTTGTTCAGAGCCACTTGTGTCCCTCAGCTCCAGCCTCCAGCCCACCAGGTCAGTCTCCTCTCTATCCTCACTGGCTTCCTCCAACAGAGTCGAGTGTTTCCTTCTCAGAACAGCCCCAAGCTATTTGGTCAGTGTGCAACATCCTTAATGCAGAAAAATTTCCGTTCTCTGCCTCTAAACCAAAATTCTACATTCCTGCCTGGCTCCCCTGCTTGTTTGCTAATGAAAGGAGCAATTTTAAAAATTATTATTGTTTTAACCAGCAGTCTGCTTTGTCTTCTACCAAAATGTTTAATAGAGGATGAGTGAGAAAAAGCATGTTTATGAGCTTCAAAGAGAGTCAAAGGGGACCCTCTATTATTCGGTGCAAGCTGGACTAATATATCATTTTTCATAGAAAAAGATAAATGAGTAACAGGCCATTGAGCAAATAGAGATTCATTGCCCAGAATGGGTCTTTGAGTAATTCCACCTTCCATCCAAGGACACTACTCATCAGAAGTGGCCTAATTCAACAAATGAGGAAAATTTGCAGCTAAGGCAATGTATTTCAAATCACTCTTTAAAAAACCTGAAAAGCTAAAACTTGTAGAAAGTTTCAATTGATGAGCAGGTTATGGTTGAAGAAGTTAAAACCGGGGAGTTACATTTAAACTCTTAACCACTTGGTAATGGTGGTAAATTTACTGCCAACTGACTTCATTAGGTAGTCTCAGTCAAGAAAGTCCCAGCAAAACTGTTGTAAGGGTTTTTCTTAACAAGGAATATGTTGCCAGTTTGCTTTTTGATCCTTCCATATTCCTGATAGAAATATAAGCAAAACAGAAACTTTCCAGATTCCCTCCTTTACTGGATCCCAAGTCTATTTCAGGGATGTACTTTACGGCTTTCTGATGCTGACGCACCAAGACACCTCCATTGCTTGTCCTCAACTTGTGGTTCCAGTAGCTGTAGCAGAGACTGTGGCATCATTTGTGCAGCCAGGACACACGCATACATTTGATAACAACTCAATCATATTCCTGTGTGGCCCCTACCACTACTGAGGACACAGAATAAATGCAGTTCCTCATTGCTGCTGATGGCTTTCAAGCCTCCTTCAGTGTAAAATACAACTTAGTTTAAAAGAAGCAAGAGGAATAGTGTAGTTCATTATCAACAAAAATTAACTGTTGATGCAAATTAAGAGAGTGACAAAAATTGTCTTTCCTGTTTCAGTTTGACTACATTTCTGTTACATGTGAGGTCAGCAGGATGTGATTTCTGAATTAGTCATCAGGCTCTTTCTAGCAAAAGGAGGTGCACAGCTGTAGACTGAGCAATTTCTGTATCCACTATACCACAGAAATGGTTTGGCAGGAGAGGCCAGTGGTTGCTAAATAGCTATTCACAGCAACAAAAACAGGACTTAAGTATGTCCAGTATTGGGATTGTTGGTTTTTGTTTGCCTTTTTTTTTTTTTTTTTAGAATTGATAATAATAGACAAAAAGAGAAGAGGGAAGAAACAATGACTGATAATGCTACTATGAAAATTAATGATGCAGAACATTTCTCAGTCTACTGCTATTGCAACTTATAAGAGCTTATTGTTTTTAAACACCGAGTACAAGAATTTCACAGAAATCACCTTTCTCCTTTCCCCCCCCAACTGCTCTAGTTGCTCTTTTCTTTGTAGTGGCAAATATTAAAAATTCTAAAGTTCATGACTACAATAATGGTCCATCCCTGAAAGAGTTCAGGGCCAATGTGGGCTTTGAGCAACCTGGTCTAGTGGAAGATGTCCCTACAGGGTTGAAACTAGATGATTTCTAAGGTCCCTTTCAAACCAAAGCATTCTATAGTTCTAGGATTTTATAGATTCCTAAAAATCACTTTTGCAAAATAAAAATGCTTGAGAACTGCATTTGCTCATTTCATATGAGATATGCATATCTGATATTTCATATCAGATATGCTATCTGGCATTAAGAAAACGTGATTATTGGAGTCTGACACTGCAATCCTTTGCCACAGGTAAAAAGAGTAACTGGAAGGCTTTGGCAGCCATCACGTGACCTGAGAGAAGCGATTCTAGCCTCTCCCAGTCTCTGTCGGAGTCGGAGCTGCTTTCGTTTTGCTGGTGTTTGCAAAATTCACACACGCGCATTGGTAAAGGCAGTAGAAGTGCAGAGAAAAGGAAGGGTTCTTTTCCGCTTATTACCAGCAGGCTTTATTACCGTAGCTGCAGAGGAGCAGATAAAGACGAGGGACAGCTGGCTGGTGCAGGCTGTTTTATACAGGACCGGGGAAGGTCTTATGTGTGAGAGCCAATGGCTGTGGAGGGCTCGCGTGACGTCAGCAGACTGACAGAGGCAATAGCCAGTCAGACAGGAGTTCGTCACACAGAACTGACCAATGGGCTGCCCTTTCAGGCCGGGACCACCCCCCCCCCCATCATGGCTGGCCCCGCCCCCCCGCCGCCCAGGGCGCGGGNGGCCGCCCAGGGCGTGGCGTCACCGGCTGTATCGGTGTGGGGGGCGAGGAGCCGGCCCCACCGGTGCAGCGGCTCCAGGAGGAGCTCCCTCATGGCGGGTGCGGACAAACGGCTGTCACCCGGCACGTTGGCCACGGGGTCCAGTCCTCCCAGCACCAGCGGGGCTGGGCCAGACCGCCGGCTACCCCCAGAGGCACTGCAACAATAGTAGTTTTCTTTGTTTCCTGCAAAAAAAAATACAAGCAAACAAAAGATCACTTTAATCAAAACCAAGCAGCTACTGAGTTTATTTTCATTTCTTAACCCACAGGCTAGTGGATTTTAAACTTTCCTTGAAAAAGACAACAAGTTAACCTTTGAATCAGCTATTGTCTTCTTTGAACCTGGAGTGAAGGGAATGTCATAAACCAACTTTTAACATACTTTACATCATTAGTACAAATCAAACATACTTTACGTCATTAGTACAAATCAAACAGGGGTATAGGGGCCAAAAACATTCCATCAGAAAAGAAGCAGATTTTTTTTAAAAAGATAAAACCACCAATTTTTCTAAATGGTCCATTTCCATGAACCTTCACAAATTGAGAGTCAGATGTTCCAGACGGACCCTTAATAATTCTCACTTGTAATGAAGAAATGCCAGTACTAAGAATCGGTTATGGTAATTTGAGCCAGTAGTAAATTTTCTTTGGGAAAAAAGAAACTTTTTCAGATTTGGCACGTTCCCTAGGTAAGTCTATATCAATGAGGTTCTCTGCGGACATTTCTCTGTGCAGATGTTCCCTATCAGCTTTCCCCCTGTGACTCACATAGCTTCTCATTTGCTAATTAATCCATCAACTGAAAGATCAAAGTTTCTTAATATTCTGAAAGTTTAGTCTCACAAGCACCAAGCCCTCCATTCACCAGAAATTTGCTTTGCTACATATTATTATAATTTTTTTCACAAAAAGAAAAAAAAATTTAAAAAAATGAAGGTTTCATCCTTGCCCAGGTGTAATGGTAATAGAGAAAAATTAGGGCATGGGTCTGCTGAACTTTGTGGCATTCATTGGGTTATGAAATCCTTGTGGGTGTGTGGTGTGTATCATCACCATTGTTAAACATAAGTAATCCGAAGACAAAGTTAAAACCTCTTGCTCTTTCTTTTGTCTTCTTATTTGTCAATATTTACTTAGGCTTTTAACCCACCCACATCTGCACATCCTATGTCTTACGCTTTTTTCCTCCTTTGCAGGCTGCAAAGTCATAGGTATGGGAAACATTAGTGTGAATGTTATGTTAAAGATGCTACTAGAGAGCTTGGGATTTAAATACTTTCTGGTGAGATAGCCAGGTGAATTAAATGTTGATTTGAGACCTGCTGCCTGTGTATGTGACAGAAATTTAGACTGGGACTTGGAAAACATGAAGATCTATCCACAATGGTTTTTGCCATATTTCACAGTTGTACTGTAATGTCAAATGAGAATGCCATTGCCTGCATCTTAGATGTAATTATGATGTTTTCTTTTGGTCTGATAGGAAGAAAGAGGTGTCAGCATTTGCAAGTTGAATGATTCACAATGCATTATAATGTCATTTATCTTTTCTTTGCCAATGATATAGTATTTGGTGAAATAATGCTGGGCTGTCAATCTACTGTCAATCTACAGAGTTCAGAGTAATCAGTCTGTTGGATATTAGACAAATTAGTTTTTCTAGGTTTCTGAATTTTTTTCTTGTCATTCTCAGCATTGTTCATAGTGGAGCAAAAGTAACAATACACAAAGAGTGAGGTTTGTGCTTCAGTGGCAGCTATAGGAATATCAGACAATTTTGTGGACATATCCACCTATTGTTCCTAAATTCGGAAGGGACTGAGGGACCATATGAGAGGAACTTAATCTGTAGCAGATCAGTAGGCTGATTTCTACCAGCAAATTTTTTTTACCCTACAGATTAGAATTATTGTCCCTTATATCTCTTGTTCTGGCAAATGCAGGTTTATGGTGTTATGGACATAGCGAACAACTGGAATCCAGCACATACTAGACCTAAAGTGTCATATCATGGCTTAAATCCTACATGGCTGCTGAAGAAGCCTAAATAGAGAATTTTTACTATTGAAAGTCTCTAGCATGCTGAAAGGAACTTTTGAACATATGCATGGTGCCTTCTATTTTGATCACTAAACAATCAGGAACTTATTGAGTAATAACAGCATTATTTCAGCACTTTTCAGGCAGTCAGAATTATAAAAAAAGGAAAAGCTTCTTTATCTGATTGCAAGCTGGCAAAATGTTTAAATACAAAGCCAAAGAGACAGCTATACAAACATTTTTCTTATATGCAAAATGAAGAACCAATTAAACTGGCAAGATTGTATCTTCATAACAGCCTAGTCAAGGAAAAGAAGACCTGTAATGTGGCAATTAGTATGGCATATTGGTGTTCACCATTGTTAGCAAAATTTCAACCCAAATACTATCTGATGTGTTAATAAAAATGATATTAAACTTAACTGATCTGTTGTAAAATTACTATAATACCAACTGAATGCTACAGAGGTTTCTCTGCAATTGGATTCTAAAGCAAGTCTAAATGATGCTATTCACATGCTGTGTCACTGATCCAGTTACTCAGGCCAAAAGGGAAACCTTGTTCACTGTCTTCATTGATCCCACAAAAACTGACATGGTGTGACAACACGGCCATTTCAATCCCTCCTTTCTTATCTCCAGGGTCCTGGTTACATATCAGATGCGTTGGTTTGCTCTTGGACATCTTGCTGAAGCAAGACAAGCAATTGTATTTAAGAAGCCAGAGCAGAGTTCATCCCAGGGTGTGCTCCAGGTGGACACTGTGTCCAGCCTGTACCAACTTCATTTCTGGCAGGACTCACACTCTTAGGCAGTGTCATAACTTGGTCGGTGTATAATACCTTCCCTCAGTGCAACATCAGTAGGCTTTGAGATAATCCTCCCATTATCTGTGGCATTTTGAAAAAAAGAAAACACACATTAAAAAAAAAAAAATTCTGCAGTTTGTATGGTGTGCAGACAGTGTACACAAAATCTGTCTTGAAGCCAACCTATTATTCCTAACAAGTCCAGTTTTTACACTAATTCATCAAATAGGGCCCTGAACAAACCCTGTTTAAGCACTATGCAATGAGATCATGGCCAAATAAAGGTGGAATTAGACTGTTGCTGTGTATTTGTTAGTTGATCTATTTTGAATTCTTTTCTATCTAAACCTGTGGGTTAAGGTGGCATTAATCTGAAATGAAATATATGAACACAGACACACAATCACATTAGTCGCTGTGACCTTATTTTGCCATGGAGCTTACTTGCATAGGAAGAAAACAATGAGTCTACTGATTACTTTTTTATTTATTAATCATGAACAACCTTTGCTCTTTACATGCCACTTACTGATCTTTGTATTCAGCCTTTTGAGCACTCACTGTGCCTTCAGTAAGCAGTCTAAAACAAAATTATTCTGTACCACAGGAAAACAGAAGGCAGAAAAAAAAGACCAACAACAGAGTTATGATTTTGCTCAACATTTATGTGTCTTCATTATCATCATTTCTTAAAGAACTTGCAAGAAAATGTGTAGCCAATGACATATTAGCTATTTTAATCTATATCGTTAATAATGCAGTAGTAATTAATTTACTTACGTGAGATGTAGATTGTTTTACTGCCAAATAGCTTCATATCAACAAGTTGAATGTAGACGTCTTAAAATATTTTTGTGGCGGCATGTGTGGCAAAAGCCACAGCCCCACAGGCTCAAGACTGGTGGGCACAGCCTGAGGTTGCCACAGTCTGAGGCATTCCCCCTGCTCAGGGATAGTTTTTGGTTCTTCCCCAGCGTCCCTTGTATCTTAGTTTACATATTTCGGTTGGTTACTACGTTATGTTCTGGAAATTTCATAACAGTTCGGTTCCCTATTGGTTATATGTCAAGCCTTGTACCCCCATTGGTTACTTTCCCTGCTTGTATCCCCATAATTCCCCCGCTGTCCCTAAAACCTCGCCCTTGGTAGCTGAACCTTCAGCTCTCCCAGACCCCTGCGCCGCCTCTCCTGGACCCTGGACCCTCTCCTACCTTCCCTGCTGCTTCTCCCAGGAAATAAAGAGCTGGAAATCACTCCAGGGCCCTTCCCTCGGGTCTTTGTCTCTGCCTGCGCCTGCACCATCAGCCCGGGGCTCTCTTTGTCACAAAGGAGCCAGCACCTAACGAGCTGCCGGACGACGCCCTGTCTCTGGGGAAACTGCGAGCTGCAGCCCCTGGCAAACCAGGGTCACTCCCAGAATATCGCTGAGCAGCCTTAAGCAAGCCCCCGGAGCCAGCGATATATTTTTTGTTGTATTGTTGACTAATCTTTCCATGATCAATACCAGATTATTTTGGAAGCTAGGGATCTAATAACTAAGGTCTTTGGTTCCCGGTAAGGAAGGCAAAATGGTCTTGACAGTTCAGGTTTTCCTGCAAGTATTGACATATTCTTATTCTCCACTGATCAGTAGACATATGGGAAGTCAGTTATGCACAATTTCAGTGAGGAAACACAGGGACATGTACTGAATTAAATGTTAGTGATGTCCATCTCAATACTGGCTTTTCATCATTCCTGCTTATGATGACTGTAGCACTGCATTGGAAGTAAGGGATGAGCAGAACATAAATTGTTTCTTAAAGTAACAAATAAAACACCAAAAACTGTCACAAATTGAACACTTGTTTTTCTTTTCTTGCTGAAGAGAAAATTTTGTGCTTACTGTTCATAATCTACAAATTTCTGAGTTTATATCACATTCTAAATTCATCCTGAATGGTGAATTATGTGTGGTTTAAAACCAAACAAATAGCACAAAACCAGAAGTAAATCATAATCTACATTTAATTATGAAAATCTAATACATCTGTTCCTTGCAACATGAAGGTCCATCTCCAGGGTGCTTCATTATTTCTGAGAGCTGAGCTGAAGCTGGAGCAGCACAGCTGAATTAGAGTTCTGTTAAGCTCATGCAGAAATCATCAGTATTACAATAGTCTGCATATTAGAGTAACAGACAATAAACTTCTTGTAAAAGGTGTTAATATTTAATTTATCAAATTATCTTAATTTAAAGATGAATATATTAGTTTATTTATGCCCCGGATAAGTTGACTTTGGTAAACAATTTGCAGTTCACATTGTGCAGCAGGAAGTTTTTTATGTATTTGTTTATCAATTGCTTAGGAACAAAAATCACAACATTCAGAAAAGGATTAGTTAATTCAAAATCTACCAACTTATTTATGGAAGAGAATAGTGAACAGTCATCCTTTTCCACTCCTCCATTAACAATCTTGAAATCGATCAAGACTGTTATTGATCTTGATAAACCATAGTCAGCAGAGTGGTGTAAGAGAAGCAAAGTATGAAAATGCAGTAATATCAGCATGCACTTTACCCCATAGGATGGTAATAATTATACGACATTGTGTTTTTGAAATCAGAATTTTCTTTTTGAACTGTTCTGATTCCTAGAGTGTTAGAGAGATATTACATGAAAAAAAACTCTTTGAAGGATTTTTACCTTCTACAATTAATTTATTTTTCTTGACATGCCATTCTGCACTGTAAACATAAACAGAAAAAACATAAACAGAACATAAACATAAACAGAAAAACTATTTTCTTCCCTACATTTAATCTTTTGTGCTATATAGTAGAATTAGAGTCATTAATTACATTAATTAGAGAATTAATCACATATGCAGCATGGGTCATTTATGAAAACATTTGCACTAGAAGCTGAAACCTTTTTCTACTGCAAAATTTACCATTTTCATGCCAGGCACATTGGTGGAACATTATTTTGTCAGCAGGATGTAGAAATAGAACACAAATAAAATTTATTCTACATATTTATGGATGTTTTAAAAAGCATATTTAATTACAACTTTAGCCCAAACTTGTTATCAGATACACTGGTCTAAATCAGGAGAAATCTGATGGAAACTGATTACATTACTTCTACTTCATTTCATTGTAAAAACCAAAATAGTCTTCCCTCTCCAGGGAAAAAAAATAATCTGGATTTCTCAGAAACCTTGCTGAGATCTGTGAAAATCAAGAACCTTCTCTAAAATAAAAACCAGGGAGAGTTGAATAGATAATAGCAGTCAGAGTAGTATTCATTACTATTTTTACTGGTGTTGTCTATCTGGAAGAGAGTCACAAGTGACGGGATGAGGATCCTATTTCCACGTGAAAATGGGTGTGCCATGTGCCATGATATGTCATAGGGTCCTTCTTCCCCAGGCACCCAGATGGGTGAGCTGCCGGAGACTCGGGTTAGATGCAGCACTTTTGCTGTGGCATGTCCCGCTTGACAGAGCCTGGAACAAGGTGTCAGTGTTTCAGTCCGGTGTTGAAGAAGTAGGCTAATATATGATTTGATTCAAGTGCTGGAACTTTTACTCTTCCAAGCTGGGAAGATTTCCAAACTTACTCCGTATCCATCCTCACTAGCCTTGCATGCTCATCCACCTGAATGACTCAGCTCCATGATCTGTCAAATGAATGGTGGCTGATCACATCTCATAGGTTCTGATGATAAACTATTTTAAACCATCCCAGCTGAAATACCTGGGAAAGGGTTTTTTTGACAGGATGTGACAGGAAAATTTGTGAGGATAGGCATGGCTTTATTGCCTACACTCCGTTGACTCTAGGGTGATGCTTCAGAAGCTCTGGGATGATATCCCACCTGCTGTCAGTCTAGAAGGCCGTGGTTATCCCAGGGATCTGGTGGCATGTGAATGCCTTTTAAGTAGCACTTTATTCTTGCATGTAGGCAGTGCATTTGAAAAGTTCCTGTCAATGAAGGGATTGGATGCAGACCCTCACAAATCTGGTTTCATTATTTACCTGTTAAGACAACAAAGATGATCACAGAATATTAAAAAGAAATGTCCCCAAATCTTCCTAGTTGTTCTCCAAAGTTTGAATCTGTATCTCTTTTTATGTGCATTTATGCATCAGAACTGAGAAACATGTGGACCAGTTTGTCTCAAGGCAGAGACTGATCAAGACTTAAGAGAGACATATAAAAAATAGAACTGTATGTTTTTGCTTGTAACAACTATGCAGAAAGTTTAAATACCTTCAAAAGTTCACAGCAGTTTCCCCTCTCTACCTCTGAAGTTCAAGTATCCAGATTACAGTACCACAGTATAACTCCCTGCCACAAACTTCTCAGGCAGAAAAGTTGCTCTCAATTGAATATCTTGACAAGGAATAGAAAATTCCTGTGTGACATGCAACAAAGGATTTGTCATGAATCAGACTATATACAATTGAGAATAAAAAAGTCTTTTTAAACTTTTAGTAAATCACTTAAAATTAAATGTCTCTAATTTGGGGCAATTATGCAAATGTTCTTCATTGAATGAAGACCATGATATGTTTAGTGTATTCTGCTAATGCAAACTTCACTCCGTTTTTGTCTGGTATGATTGAGGCTGTCACTTAGGAAGACAAAGGTATTCAATGAAAAAAAGACTATTGGTACAGAATGCCAAGTATATTCCAGTACCTGGTTAAGCTAGAAGTAAAAAAATGTGAAAAGGGGTAGGTATTCAAATCCTGTTCTACCTAATAAAGAACAGCATTAATAAAGATTTTAAAAGTTAACCTTTTTTTTTCCTGTGGAAAAGTTTAATTTAAAAAAAGGGCGGGGGAGATGGCTAAGGAAATTATTGTGCATGTATGCTTTTCATGTTTTTCCTTTAAGTGACATCAATACATCTTAGTCTTTTTTTGTTACATTTTTTTTCCTGTTTCACTTATGTTATTCATTCATTAGTAATTAGTTATAGCACTTCTGACACTTACGTTGTGTTGCCCTGACTTTTGCAGTTCTGGATATTATCATTCTTTTGTAGCTAGTTTCTCACATTCTTCTATGTAAACATAGCCATGTTATTGTAACGGTATCTTATAGTTTACATTCCTTTCTCCTGGGCACAGAAGTTTGATGGACATTTCCTTTGACCACTATGATTGAGAGACTACAAGCTCCTTCCTCCAATGGACAGTGATTTCTAAAATGCATATAAAATAAACAGGGTGGGTCTCGCCGGAGAGTTGCTCGGAGTTGCTCCGCAGTTGCTTCTTACTCTCTTAACAGGTGTCCTTGTCTCCTTCTTCCTTCCTGTCGTTACTGCGACAATGTTGCTATTTCCATGGGACTCCTGGAATCTTCTCTTAGTTCTGCCTGCCTGGAGGAAGGTTTGTCGATACGTGAAATTAAGTGTGTATAAGATTGGGGAAACATCCCTCTTTATGTACGTGGCTTAACAGAGAGTATCAAAATGTGCTGGTTATTTTATAATCATTATAAAAGTGCAAGATCCCCTTTTCAGATGGCTTTGAATTTGAAGAGGCAGTAAGTAACTAAAAGATCTGCTGGAATGATATAACACCAGAAAGGTCCTCAAAGTTTGTTGCAGTGCCTGTTATCTATTAACAGAGTTCTTTGGGACATGGACTTTTCTAGAACAGTTTTAGAGAGCTGCCTCATGTCTAAAGATGAAGGGGAAATAACTAGTGAGAATAGATGACAACGTTTACATCAAGTATTTTCAGGACAAAGATTAAAAAAGACCCAATATGAAACTTCCCTGCAATGTATGTATATTCTGTTTACTGGGTTGTTTTTTTTTTTTTTCTGAAATGAAGAAATCTTTTAATCAGTTTTGTACATTCCTTCTAAGTGTGTACAGAAGGCATGAATACCCTAGAATCACCCATTCCACAGTGAAATAGTACCTTAACATCTGTAAACAGGACCTGTAAAAGTCAAGCGTTTAATTTTTAGATAAAATACTGTATAGGAAAATGTACCTCAGAAATAGAGGAAGGTGGCTAGGAAGTTTAGAGAGAACACTACAGAGAACAGTTCAAGATGATCTATGGTGTAGGTTTTGCTTTGTCTTAAAAGTACCCTCCTTTTCTTCTGTGTAGTGACTCTATCCTTTAAAAGTCATAACTCCAAAGTATGTTTCAGGTCTTTCCTAGTTGCTCTAGTTTGGGCTTTTTAAGTAATTTCACAGGAAAAACTGTAAACTAATTTGAACCATAGCTGGTTCAAAGTTGATTTTCAGTTGACTCACTCATCCTTAGTGCCCTCTCCAACAGCCAGAGATGAAAAAAAAAGGTCCAAGCACCTGCTGGTAATACAAGGACCCTCTGGACACCTTGTCACTTTAAAATCCCAAAGGATGAAATCTAGCATGATGTAAACCACATCATAAAACTGTTGAAAATCTAACGAGAAAATGGTATTCGGTAAGCTCACCAAAGGAGAAATGCTGATTAATTGTAATCAAGAAAATGAGTGGTTTATGGGAAAAAAAACCCCAGCCCCTTTAGCCCTGAAGAGTACTTTCAATTCCTGGAAAGAACAAGGAGATAGACTAACAGAGTGTTCAGTAGTACAAACACATAAGAATATGTTCACATTGACCTAAAAAGTGTGTTACTGACATAGGAAATGCAGCTGGAGTAGAATAGCGCAGAATGGAAGGGAGGAGGGAATGAATTTATATATTGATTTTCTACTTCATTATCTCACATCCACTGATGGAAAGGTAGCACTGAAACAGACTGGCTGGCTGCTCTGAAAGGTGGAGGCAGTCAAGGTGGTGCTTGGCACAACAAACATTCTGCTGGTATTATGGTTCCTGTCTCCTGACCCAAAACAGATCCCTCATTCCTCTTTCATGAGAGAAGCACCACAGCATTACAGACAGTGGGAATTTTTTTCCTTGGCCACTTGTGCATTTGTATTGTCTTGTGGTACATAACTTTAAATGTTGACCAAATTCTATTCTGGATGCCATTGCTCCTAAATCTTCTCTATTGCCAGAGTCTGGTAGCTGACAGCATATGCAAACACGAGATTTGCTCTAATCACAGAAAGAGCATTTTCAGGAGTGAAACAAAGAACTCTAAAATGTTGGAATGCAAAATCAGACTATAAACAGAAACCATAAGAGATCTGCAGAACTGTGAATAGGGTTGTTTCTACTAAAAAAAAAAAAAAGACCCCACAGTTCTTTGTCATATAATATTTTTATATGGAATCAAGTCTTTTCAAAGTATCATGGAAGCTTCAAAGCATTTGAAACTCTGGCTTAGATGCTGACATGTCTTTTAAAAAGCAAATGAATTCTCTTGGATCCCTCTCCTCTCCTCTCTCCTCTCCTCTCCTCTCCTCCTCAAACCAAAT